>PVIR01022467.1:0-28179 GCA_004026965.1 Petromus typicus
CTCCTGCGCAGTGCTATGTGCAAGATCAAAAGAAAAACTCAAAGACAGAGTTAAAGAGACAGAGAAATGAGGAGCCAGGTTGACCAATGCCTGTGTAAGCAGGGCCAGACAAACAAAGTCCCTGAACAACCAGAGTTGTGGATATTTATTGATGACATCTGTATAAATAAGCTAGTGGCCATGTTAACCCTTTACAGCCTGCACAGTTTACAGCTCGCTTTGACCATAATTAGTAGGCTAACAATCAAGAGGCTCACAAGTACCTGGTTTAAATTCTTTTATGCTACTGTCTTATTCTTTCTCCTGTCCTTACAGAGGAAGGTAGCAAGGTACCAAGGAAAGTACCTTGACTGGTAGAATAGTACCACATGTAGCCATCATCGTTGTTACACCCCTCTCAAAGCACTCATGTGTAACTAGCCTTGTTTTGTTTTAATGTGATGACACCTTGGCTATGTAATCCCAGTGTCTCTGCTTACATGTACAAAGCAAATGGTCTTTTGACTCCTGACCTTTTTGTTATAGTAAATTTTGAAACTGGCTTTGTTTCTTTTTTAACCCATAAAATGAGGATAATACCCATCTCAGAGGTTTTTCTGTGATGATTAGTGACAAGAATGTGGAAGCATGAATGTCAAAGCATTCATGTCCGGGTGGTGTCCGATAAGGAGAATGCCTAGTTGTATGTGGCTACAAATTCTCTAAGCAGAATTTTATTAGGACAACATCTATCTTTAGGGGGGAAAGTCCTACAAGTCATTTACAAAGTGCAAGATAGTTTTTAAGAAATTTTGAACTGGATAATGGCCAAAGATTGTACCCTTGGCCCATGACTGAAAAAGTAAATCCTCAGCAATGGAATAAAGCTTTTCTGGAAATGGAGCAGAATCATGCTAAGTGCTCAGTACTGAGGTGTGAAAAATAGATTAAAGTCTTTCCTGTAAATGTTGAAGTTAGAAGCAAGCACTGAAAGATCTCAGGGACAGGGTATGTGGGCCTGACTTCAGCTCTGCCCCTAGCTGGCTGTGTGATCTTGGATCTCAGTTCCAAAGTAGGGATAACGACTCCTACCCTTCCAGCCTCACAGAGTAAATATCAGTGCAGGGCAGTCTTCAGTCCCTAGGAAATCTGCAGAAATAAATGTTTCCAGAACATTTAAAAAAATTACTCCATTGTATTTATCAGAGTATGTTGTAGCTATTTCATCAGTCTCTGCAAACTCAGTAAACCATTAAGAAGACTTCCACAATGTTTGATTTATACATGAATTGGACCTCATTATCTGTAAGCCAGAAGGAAGCCCTGAGCATGCATGAAAAGCCAGTCTCGACCTAAGTACCTGTGCTGCTGTAGTAGTGCACACCTCTCCATGTTTGTACCCTTCACCCCTCACAAGGTCATCTGAGACTGGCTTGTCTCTTGCGACATCATACTCCTAAGATTTCCATCTATGGTGTTGAATGTGGCTATCATTTATTTTTTGCTTTTGTGTACATTTGCACTAGGAGATGAGACTCTACCACAAGTTATTTATTCATTCCTTTGTCAGAAGAGGTTTGGGTTGTTTTTAGTTTTATTTACTATGGCAAAGATTAAATGATGCTATCTGTTTTCTGGGGGACATATTGCTAGGCTGTACAACGTTACAAAATAGTGCTTTACTGTTTTCTGAAAGAGTTAGACCAGTGTACACAGCAATCAACAGTGCATGAGGATTTATTTTAACCCACAAGTTCACCAGTACTTGGCACTGAAAAACCTTGATTTCTACCAATCTGATGATTGCAAACCATTTCCCTGGCCTGTGTCCTTATTAGCACTTCCCAGGTTACCAGTGAAGTTAATCATCTTTTAATAAAGTTATTGGAAATTTGTTTCCCCCTTTATAAAACTATCTTTTGTCCATTTTTTCTTTCATCTACATGCTTGTGATTCAAATCTGTTCTTTATATATTTAGAATCTAAACATTTTAAAGTAATATTGCTTATCAATATCTTCTCCCAATTTGTCTTATCTTTTCAGTACCTTAGTAAGATTTTTGAGCAATGGTCATTCTCAATTTTGATGCCATTGAGTTTATAAATATTTCCTTTTTGTAGTTAATGTCTTTGTATTGCTTGTTTGAGAAAGTCTTTCTTATTCTTAGATCATGAATATACTTTCTTCTGTTGTCTCTTAAAATGTCAAGATTTTGGCTTTCTATACAAATTGAAACATATACAAATTGTGTACCAGTTGGGTCCCCTTTCTCTCCACATGGACAATCTCATTTCCCCAACATCTTTTATTGAATATCCCTTTCTCTCTCCACTGCTGTGTGATGCCCCAAATCTTGCATATCAAGTGTCCATAGCTGTTTTCTGTCTTTCTGTTCTATTTCCTTTCATTGTCAATTTGTGATCAGTTTCATTCAGCATCTATTTTTATAGTTTCATCATTAGTCTTTATCATTTGACAAGACTTTTTTTTATCTTCTTTAGGAGTATCTTGGCTATTCTTGGGCTAAGTACCTTAAAAACCAATAATATATTATTGCATTGAGCTTTAAGTTTTAGATAAATTTGAGTAGCGCTGACATTTTTATTTTATGGACCCCTTGTATCCTTGAACATTAATATTCTCTTTTTAAAGCCTTGTTTAATATCTTTAATAATGCTTTATAATTTTTATCCAAATGATACACATCTCTGTCTAGTCTCATTTTTAGATATTTTATATTTTTTGTTGTTTTATTAATGGCATCTTTTTAAAAACCCACTATCCTCTTTATTGCTAACTTATAAAAACACAATTTAGTTTTGAATATTGATCTTATACCCAGATGGCTTATAAAATTCTCTTATTACTTTTAAAATTCTCTTATTATTTTCTGTGTCTTGTAGAATCTCTTGGGTTATTCTAACACTTACCTACTAATAATCAGAGTTTTTTCTCTTTCATTTTTAAACGTATTAATTATACAAATTAATTGGTCTTAACATGACTTTTCCATACATGTACATGCTGTATATTGATCGTGTTCACCATCCCTGCTACCCTCTCTCACCATTTTCTTTTCTAATTCTTATGCTTTTTATTTTCACATCTTTTGTACCGGCTAGGATTTTTAGATTAATGTTAAACATAGATGGTGACAATGGTATCCTTGATACCATCCTGATTATAAATTGATTGTGTCTCATGCTGCATCATTAAGAATCAGTTTTGCTGAGTAAGAACCCCTTCCCTCCCTCCTTCCCTCTCTGCCTTTCTTCCACCCTTTCTCTGTTCCTTCTTTCCTTCCTTCCTTCCTTCCTTTCTTCCTTCCTTGTTTGTAGTACAGGAGATTCAACTAAGGATCTTTGCACTGAGCCATATCCTCAGCCTATTTTTAGGTTTTATTATGAGGTTTTGCTAAATCATGAAGCAGTCCCTGCTGGCTTGAACTTACAGTTCTTCTGCCTTAGCCTTCCATAGTGCTTGGATTACAGGTGTGTACCATAACGCTAAGCTAGTTTCTGTTTTGTTGTTGTTTTTTAAATTATGAATGGATGCTTTATATTATTAAGTTCTTTTGCTACAAGTATTGAGATAATAATATGCTTCTAAACATCTGCTTATGTTGGGAATTACACTGACAGATTTTCTTTTTAAACTACATTAACATTCATTTCTAGGAAACCAAACTAATCACGATATTGAATAAAATTGTTTAAAATTTACTGCTCAACTTGTTTGGCTAATATTTTGTTTAGGATTTGTGTCATCAATATCTATAAATAATCTCTCACATTCCTTTCTAAGTTATTCTTATTCATTTTGGTATCATATCAGCTTGATAGAGTGAGATATTCTTTCTTTTCTATTCTCTGAAAAGCTAAAATGATCTATTTATGGAAAGTTTATTAGAATTTGCCTGTATGATTGTTAAGGTCTGATTTTTGGTGTATGAGGATTTTTAGCTCCCAATATAAATTCGTTATAGTTATGGGAGTCTTTGGACTTTGTATTCCTTGTTATGTCAGTTTTATAAAGATGTTTTTCTAAGAATTTATCCATTTGAGTCTTTAGTCTTTACTGAATATTTTCACACCATTCCTCATATTATCTTTTCAATCTCTGCCGTGTGTATAGTTCCATTTTCATGGCTCATGTTCTTGTATGGACCATTCTCAAAGTAACAAATATTAGGCTGGTGATGTAGTTCAGTAGCACAGTGCTTACCTGAGGAGTATGAGGCCCTGAGTTTGATTCCTGGTACAAAAAAATTGCCAAATGTTTTCAGAGAACCAGCTTTTAACTTTATTGACTCCTCTAATTTTTTTTTTATTTTTAATCTCACTTTTTTGTTCCTATTATCTCATTATTTTTTATTATCTTCTAAGTCTTGGTTTTCTTTGTTCCTTTCTTAATTTCTCAGGCTACATACTTAACTCATGAATTATAAGCCTTTCTTGTTTTCTAAGATCAACATTTAAGAATATGTATATTTTCCAGTACTTCCTGCAAGTTTGGAAATATAGTCATGTGTCTCTTAGCAACAGGAATATTTTCTGAGAAATATAGAGTGTTAGGAAATTTCATCACTGTACAAATATCATAGAGCACAGATATACACAACTGGAGGGTAGAGTCTATTCCACACCTGGACTATATGATGTGGCCAATTGCTTCTAGCCTGTACATCTGCACAGGAGGTTACTGTAACTGAACAATGTAAAGTACCACAGTGGTATTTGTACATCTAACCATATTTAAACTTAGAAAGGGTACAGTAAAGATATGAAGTACCAGGAGTTTTTCAGCTCCATTATAATCTTATATGTGGTCTTATTGTTCACTGAAGTATCATGACTATAACAGTATTTTCATTGCTATTAAGTTCTAAGACCTTTATAGTTTCCATTGTGATTACATTTCTTATGGGTCATGATTTATTTAATAGTGAGTTTTTAAAATGTACACATTTATGGGATGCCTATTAAACAATTTACCTTTTTGTATTGATTTCTAACTTAATTGCTTTGCCTTCATGGAATATGGTCTGGATGGTATGCGTCTTTGAAGTTTGTTTGGAATATGATTTACTCATTTTGGTATCCATAGTACTGAGCTCTATGCTAAGAACATAGTTGCTTGGTAAATATTTACTGACAGAATGAATGACCAATGAACAAGAGTCCACTGACTGGAGATTAAAGTAATTATTTCTTCCTGCTCAGAAAAAAATATCATCCAACCCCTTAGCTAGATCGTATTCCAGAATAGCCTTGCATTTTAAATGAGCACCAGAAATATAGTGACCTATAAGACTGCTGCCACTGCCCTTTCTCCTGCTCACACTGTTGTACTTTGTTTGGAAATGGACACCTTAGACTGCGTAAGTGGCGGCTTGTAAAACTGGTAATGTGAGGCCTGCAGATCCATTCTAACACACAACAGGCCTAGACAATAGCTTTCTCATTCTTTATCATATGACCCAGAAAAAGGCAATCTTTTTTCTGTTGTGGTAATAGTTCTAGAAATATATTTAAGGTGGCATTTCCTTCAGTGGAAACTTCTATCTCATTAAATCCCCCCAATTCAGGTATGATAAAGTGGGGAAACTGACATAAACCTACTTAGTAGTGAGATGGTTACATTCTTGATATTACTTTTTTGTCCTACATACTATTTCTATCCTTTATATAACAAGGCAGTTACTACACCTTAGAATTACCTAATTGAACAGTGTATAGATAGAGGAAAAACTTCACACTGAAATCTGTTTGCAAAGAGTATTTGGAAGACAAAGAGAGAAAAATATAAATCCATTCAACTCTAGTCCATCATACTAACTGAAGGAAGGAAAGAATTAACAGCTGTTACTTTGATGAGAATATTTCTGACTTTTAAAAAAAATTAATAACTGCGCTGGTGTATTATGAAAAGACTGAATCATTATGAGCGTCTCTGCTTTTTCCGGAGCCCCTGGACTGTTGTTTGAAGATACCTATTAAACAAGTCATGAAAAAGGCCCACCGGGAAATACTAGAACATTCTTATTTCAGAGGAAAAATAACAGTTTTTAGATATTATAACAGTATTTATAGACCATAACAACCGTCTCCTATTGTTAAAATGTTTATACATTGTCACATGTATACAGTGTAACAGCACTTAGGCAATATTTATAGAAACAGAATTTATAGAAACTATGGCACGTGGTATGGGCACAACAGAAAATAGGACGTATCAGCATTGTGCTCCTAAATTCTTCTAAAAGTGGCGTCGAGCGAGGCGATCTCCTCCCTCCTTTCTCCAAGTTTTTTCTGTACTTTGGTAGCAAACAGACTGTGAGCGTAGCGTGTCCACCCATCCTGACGTCTTTTCCTCTCGCGCCCTGCAGAGGGCCGCCTCCGCCCTACCTGGGGAAGAGGAGGAGGTGTGTCCAAAGGGCGGGACCTTCACCTGGGCACTGCAGGTGGGATTTATCAGCAGCGTCTTGATACAGGAGTTCCTTTTTTCCTACTGTTTCTTTACCTGAAGTTTTAGCGTTATCTGAGGCCCAGGGCTGTGCCTCCGGCACTGTTAGGACTTTACTTACGTGTGCTCTTCCCAAAACCCCACGGGTTGGTTAAGCAAACCAGGACATCAGGGCTTGCCGGAGCTAACAAACCCCAAAGGTCTTGTTTAGAAACTGCATGGCTAGAACAGGATGCCTCCGAGCCTCATGTATTCACCTCCTTTTGTCTTTGAACTGGGGTACCAGAGGCTCCGCTGAGGGACCCCATATTCTCACTTTCCTCCCATTGTCTTTTTTGCTGCCCCCATCTCTCCTAGGGATGGAGGGTTGAGCCCCTTGGGAGTGCAGGAGGCCTACTGTACTTCTCTTCCTGGAGTGTTGGTTTAGATCACAGGTCAGTTACCTCTTCGTGTAGCAACACTTTGTAAAACTTGGGCTCTGATTTACAACAAAACATAGGCTTTGATTTACACATGTTAACTTGTTTATTGTGGTCAAATACATTCCTCATACTGCAGAAGTCTTACTGCAGAAGAACCCAACAGAGCACACACTTAATAGCAGACTCAACCCAAGGCAGGGTCTTGCCTTACTGTGGCTTTTGATTTTCAATACAAAAATCAAATTGTTCGAATGGATACAAGCTCATCAAAATATAACTCAATGCCAGTTATTTTCCCCTTTCCAATTCTTTCTGCCTCCGTTCTCCTTCCCCTCCCCCCAGTGGACCTAGCTTGGCACATGGTTCCTTTACTAAGAGCTCCCGTCCCACCCTCGAGCCCCTGCCTAGCACTCCATGTCCTCACCTATACCTGCGTGTGTTACCTGCTCCGGCTCAGCTGCTCTTAGCTCTCTGAATATTCGGTGCTTCTCACGCCTCTCGGTGCTGGCATGTGCTCTTCTTATCTGGCTAATGCCTGCTGATTTGTATTAGAATACAGTCTACACTTCTACAAGAAAGTGGCCTTCAATACATTATTTAGATACGAGAGAGTTTTATTTCTATCTCATGCTACATTTCAGGGGCAAGTGGTTCAGGGATGGTAAGACAGCTCCATGTGTGGCTTTCACCTCTGGATCCAAGATGGCTGCTCCAGCTCTCATCATCACAACTGCATTCCAGAAGTGGAAGGAAAGCATGATCCAGATGTTGTACACATTACTTTTCATTACATTCTGCTAGCCGGAATTTTGTTCTATAGCCACACTGCCCTGTAGGGAAAGCTGAAAAGGCAGTCTTCATTTGGAAGAATGGTTATTAGAGGGTGAGAGTCTCTGGCATACTGTCCCTCTAGCTTCACCCAAAAGACTTCTACTCTGGGAGGCCTGGTCCTCTGGGTGATGCCCTGTACATCTCCCTCGCGTGACACTTGCCATATTGAAGGAATCCCTCTGATGTGCTCTCTGGTAGGCTGTAAACAAACATGGCCTGTGTGTCATTAGCCTGGAGCCTCTGAGAGTGTTGGCCAAGGAAGATGTGGGTGGCATAGAAGAATCCCGAACAGATGACTGGTTGGCCTTGGGCCTTGCGTGTGAGTCCTTCATGGTGGAGGAGAGTGAGAGTGACATGGCCCTTCACCTCCCTGCCTCCCCGGCTGGCAAACCCAGGAGTCTGCAGCTGAGCCCCAGGGCCAGGTGGGAAGAGGCACCACCTGCTACCAGGTGAATGTGCAGTCCTAAAAAGTGTTACTCAGTTCAAATATTTATTTTAGGTTCAAGTGATACAATCTAACTCTTACTGAGTCCAAAGGGCGTCAGGAAACAGGGAGTGGCTATTTCCTCTCCACTGTGTATGGGTGCGACTCTCAGTCCGCCACTCTCAGAACTTGGGGTCACTTCTGTCTCAGAAGACAGTCTCTCTGGGACTCTCCTGAGTTTCTCCTCTCCCCACCCCTGTGCCCCCCACATTCTCAGCTCTTTCCTCAATCTGGGGTTTCACATGATTCTCTGATATTCAGGGGTCATCAGCTAGTGACCAAGAATAGAGAGCCTTGAACTGTACGAGGGTAGGGTGGGAGACTCACAGTGTGAGTGGGTCTTGATGAAATGTGTAAACCATTAATCACTTGCTGGCCTATTTCTTGAAACTTGTCATATTGAAAGAGCTCTCTGTCAGGCCAGGGATATAGCTCAGTGGTTCTGGCACCTGTCTTGCAAGCGCAAGGGCCCGGTTCGGTCCCCGGTAACCACATAATGATACTGGGCGTGGAGACTCACCCCAGCAGCAATCAGTACCACATACCACAGTGCCGGGCATGGTGGCTCTCACCTGTAATCCCAGCACTCAGGAGGCAGAGGCAGGAGGATTGCTGTGATGTGGGTTTGAGGCTAAGCTCAGGGCCAGCCTGAACTACAAACTGAAACCCTGTCTCAAAAAAATCTAAAAGAAAAAAAGAAAGAGTTCTCTGTCACTTCTCCACTCTTGTCCTAAGAGACTGTGGGTTTCAGAAAAATGTATGTGACAACCATTTCCCTACATCATTGTCCAGCATAAAAATCTATTCCCATCTTCCTGATGCAGACCCTGTGTCTCATATGTTCAGTCCACACATTTGTCTGTGTGCAAAGTCTGTTTCTCCCATTCAGCTAACTGGTGACAGTAGCAGGTCACCATGCAAGAAGGTCACCAACACACACAGGATCATCCTGGCGACACAGCAAGGGACTCAGTTACAGCAAGGTCTTCTGTCCCCAGGTATGAGAAGAGTGCACCTGCATATTGCTAACAGGGAATGTTTGTTGCTATTCTTGGGCCAATTAATCCTTGGAGTGAATTTGCACACCTGAGGATTCTCACAGCCAGCACCAGGCTGAGGGTTTTGTCTCAGATGGAAAAATTGACTGGCTTTCCCAGTTGTGCCCTAAGAGGCCCTGTTGATGTGATTTTCAGCCAGGAAAACATCTTTTTCTTTCTTTCTCTGACATTCCTCCTTCCCGTTCTCATTAAGAATAAATTTCTTTCTTTCTCATCTGAGACATCAAACCCTCAAGGAGGAAAGAGGAAACATAGCATAAGCCATAGTCTAGGCACATTATTATGAATGCCTCTCCCCAGTCCCAAATTGCTACATTGATGTCCTGATCCCTAGTGGCGGGGGCTTTGAAAAGGTCATGGTGTTTGGATGAAGTGCTAAGGGTGGAGCCCTGAGATGGAATTGGGGCCTTTATGGGGGGCAGAGACTCCTGAGTTCTCTCCACAGGAGGGCCTGGCGCAGATACTGGATGTGCAGACACCCTGGTCTTGGATATCCAGTTAGGAATTGCTCTTGATTTTTGAACACTTAAATTTGTTCCTCTCTTGAATACCTTCTGAAGCCCTAAGGAAGTTGCATGGATACAGAAATAAGTGTTTCTAGGAAGAGTCTAGCACACTGCTGCACAAAGCAGAGTCCCTGAGCCAGCAGCATCAACATTGTCTGGAATATTGTTAGAAATTGAAATCTACAGGGTCTGCACTTTAACATGAGATTCACTGATTCATACATTTTAAGGTTAATAAGTATTGGTCTAGCCTAGTGGTATTCAGAAATTGTTTTACATTGAATTCATTTAAGTATCTTTAAAAGTAATATAGCTTGCCAAGCATCAACTCAGACATGCTGACAGTTAAACCGATCTCTTGGGTAGTTAGATTTGGATATCACTGGCTTGTATAGATTCAACAGTCTTCCCCGATGATCGGCAAATAGCAAAAAATTTTAGCAAATAGAAATCTAATTAGACTTCCATATCTGTTTTCTTTACAATCTCAAAAAATGGCCCACACCTAATGATATTTTTTTTTTTAATTAGATGGGCCGGGGATTTATCTCAGTGGTTCTGGCACCTGTCTTGCAAGCGCAAGGACCCGGGTTCGATCCCCTGGTAACTGCATACTATACTGGGCATGGAGACTCATGCCCAGCAGCAATCAGTACCACATACCACAGTGCTGGCGTGGTGGCTCGCACCTGTAATCCCAGCACTCGGGAGGCAGAGGCAGGAGGATTGCTGGGATGTGAGTTTGAGGCTGAGCTCAGGGCCAGCCTGAACTACAAAAGCAAGACCCTGTCTCAAAAAAAAACTAGACTATCGATCAGCAGCCACGTCGTCTTACTGTCAAGACATCTTGGTACATGATACTTAAGATAAAAAGACATGTGCCCTCCCCCAGCATTGCAGAGGCTATTTGTATATTGTCAACTGTTGAACAGCTTTGGCCAATTTACTGCCCACTTTGAAAGCAACTAGAGTCAGTTTATGTTTACCAAGTATGTACTCTGTGGATGAAAATAATTACTACAGAAGCAAACAATGTGATCCTCATTACTTGGACAGTTTGTCTCTAGAAGACCATAGCTAGAAAAGACCTTTCCAAACTCTCCTCCAGGCTTTTATTTTATGGATAGAAAAATAGAAATCCACCCAGAGGTTAAGTTGTTTCTTAATAACTTAATAGAATCCACCCAGAGGTTAAGCTGGTTTCTTCTAAGAAGGAAAGATACTTTGTTGTTGTTGTTTGGAAAAGACATCACATATTTGTTGCCTAAATGGAGGTGCAAAATGAGCAAACTTTCATAGTCCATGCTCAATATCAAGCAATGGGAAAAGTGCCGTACACATAAAAAGATCTGATTCCTAATGACTGCCCAGGACTGTAAGACACATGGAGTGCAGATGTCCTAGGAATTCAGCAAGTGAGTTCTCAAACGCTGAGATCTTTAATTAAGCAGGTGTTTGGGAAGTAGATCCTGTGTAGCTTCCAGCCTTGGCTGGGCTTGTCTGGCTGAAAAATGGCACTGACCCAGCCCAGCAGCAGAGCTGAGAGCGGCTTCACTTGAAAGTGTAGGAATGTGCCATTGTTATTTTCTCCTTTCTTATCAGACCCCATTGGCTTGAGCAAGGAAGGAACAAAAACGGACTGGGAAAACATGTTGTTTCACTGGATAAAAATTTGGTACCAAGTAAATGATTTTTGCTATGTCCAAAAAAGGAAGAATGGAGACCTTGGAAAGGTGCAGTCTTCCAAGTGCTTTTGGACGACTTCTTCCAATGTCACCCAGTGAGAATATTTCCCTTTGGCTGATGGCTGTTCTCACACAAAAACAGAGACATTCAGCTGTAATTATAGAACCAAGCGCTCAAGTCGGCCTTGCCTTATTCACAGTATTGGAGCCCCGAGGTGTAGGAAGAGGAAAGAATCAGGGCTTGAGGAAAGGGTGAACACACATGGCTGTGGGCTTTGCAAGGATATGCATAGATTTATGTCTTTGGGTGCCTATAATTCTAAAATCACTGATGGACCAGCAGATGCCAAAGAGCAGAGGTAGAAAGTAAGACCCCCATGAGGGAATGTGCCCACCTTTTCTTCACTTCTTGTTCCACTCTCTCACCATGTGGCTGGGGCTGGAGGGAGGAAAGTCTCTGGCTTTGGGTGTACTGGGGCCACAAAACTAACCATGTCCTACAGCCCACTGAACCTCCATGTTGATCTTGGCATCTTTGGTGAATTCCAGAATAGGCCTACAAGAAGCAGAAGCCAAATTGTCTCCATTTTCCACAGCTGTTAGGAACAGCGCACCACTGGGGAAAGAAGTGAAATCTTCTACATACTAGGCCTTGCTGATGGGACTTGTGCACATGGTAACTGTACAAACTCATGGGTGGCCCATGAGCCAGGCTGCATTAGCTCTTTTTGGATCCAAGAGGTTAGGAAATTTGCTCCATGCTATCCAGTAATTGGTGCAGGAATCTATATTCACATAAAGCTATCTTCTCCCCAAGTACTTCGTCTTATCTACTCTCCATTTTATAGGGAGATCTTGTCCCTTTGGCTTCTTTTCTTTTAAACTCTGATGTTCAGAGAAGGACATAGAAAAATTCTTCCTAAGTGTATAGGGGAGACATTGGTGTTTTGTTTTGGACAATTTTTTAAAAATTTTATTTCATTTGCATTATGAAAATAGTCTAAGTATTTTCCCTTTGAATTCCAGGACTAAAGGCTCAAATGCAGATGCATGTATGTGACAAATATTAAACATGCAATATGAAAATATACATTAAATTTTAATATTTTAAAAATTTATTACAGGAAAAGACATGTTGCTATTATTTCCCCCCAAAGTACTCTCCTTTGCTTTCAACACACTTATTCCATCTTCCTTGGCACTTGCTAAAGCAGTTCAGGAAGCACTCTTTCACGAGTATCTTTGGTTGTGCTATTATAACTGCATCAATTTCCTGTATCGATCCAAACCATTTACCTTTCATGGTTATTTTGACTTTGGGGAGGAACCAGAAGCGAATAGTGCTAGATCTTGTAAATAAGGTAGATGAGGACACAGTAAGTTTCTTTATGAGGCTGGCTTCAGGTAGACGTCACTCAGCAGCAAAGTTCACTGTATTTTTTTTTTTTTTAGGTTTTTTGAGACAGGGTCTTGCTTTGTGGTTCAGGCTGGCCCTGAGCTCAGCCTCAAACTCACTTCACAGCAATCCTCCTGCCTCTGCCTCCCGAGTGCTGGGATTACAGGTATGAGCCACCATGCCCAGCACTGTGGTATGTGGTACTGATTGCTGCTGGGCGTGAGTCTCCACACCCAGTATGGTATGTGGTAACCGGGGATCGAACCTGGGTCCTTGCTCTTGCAAGACAGGCACCGGAACCACTGAGCTAACTCCCTGGCCCCATTCACTGTATTTTTTTTATCATGCCTCATCAAGACACTCATGAAAGAAGCCTTCCAGGACTGCTACAGAAAGTGACAAGAATGATGGGAAAAGTGTATTGGAAACAATGGTGAGGAAGATTTTGAGATGAATTAATAGCAATGTGTCTTATTATAATAAAAATTTTAAAATTTAAATATTCATTGTATGTTTTGATCACACCTCATATAACTAACTGGTATACATATTCATGTTTTTGTATGAAAGCATGTCTTGCCTATTTATGGTGGTATATTAAGTCTGTTATGCCAACCTATGGGGACTCTTATGTCCCAGCCTAATTCTTAACACTGAGATCATGTTTGGAACTGTTTTGGATAGGACAGAAAATGGGCATAAAATGATAGCACCATACTAACTAAATCCTTTCAGAACTTCCAGTGAAAAAGAGTAGGTCCCAGCCACTGACTACAGACTTGGCCTAGGCTGCCACCTTACCGGAACTTGGGATGGTGCCCCTTCTTTTGCTGTCTTTTGAGTCACTGGAAGATGCTGTTCACGTTGCTGTCCCCAAAATTGCTAGGTGGTTGTATTGTGATGTCTTCATGTCAGTGCCTCTGTGGGACCCTGAGGAGACTGGAAGGATAGTCCTTTATTTGACCACATTAGCTACAGCTGCCTGTGTGAACCTCTTGTGTTACCTGCTTCCCAGAGACTCGGGAGCCACGTATCCCTGTATCCTCCTTGGAGTACATCGTGGGGATGATGTTGACTGGTTCTGATGACTTTCCTGAGTAGACAGTTGTTTGAGACTGAGAAGGCATCGGAAAGACAGCAGGACAGCGTGGATAAAGCTTCATGGGTCTGCAGCACTACTCTGCCTGACATAGATGATTTCCTCCTGAGCAGGAGCAACAGTGGGCTTTTTCAGGTTTTAGACAATTAGGTTAGGGTTAGGGAGTGCTCTCCTCCAGTACTAAGGTCTCTTGTACAGTGAGTAGACATCACTCAATGGGAGGAACAAGCCACGCCTGCTGGGCTGAACTCCTCCAAGTGTCCAGGAAGCTGACCAAGGCTACTAAGGACTCTCTGCAAAGTTCTAGCAGGAGGAAATGTGCTTAATGCCAGCTAGTTTACTGGCCTTAATGACTTAGAGGTTTGGAAGGATACACACACACATGCACGCATGCACACACACACACATATTCAGAGCCCCTGTAGAGTTTGGAGGATGAATGAGTAGCTGAATGCACCCAGTATTCTTTTTTCTTAGGACACTCTTCCTATCAAATACATGACAGGGACATTCTCATTGTAATTTGCTCATGAGGATAATGACAATTGCTTGAGGTGTCATAGCTTGATCGTTTCCACTGAGGCAACAAGGAGCCCCTGCCCAAGAACGTCCTAGGAGTGGCTCAATGTACTTCTCCTTCTGTTCTTTAAGTCAGATGTGTTTAATGTAAGGGATTTAGCTGTGAGCAGGAATGTGTGGTGAGCCTTCCAGCCCCTGTGGAAACATTTCCACTCTCAGCTCCACAAGGTGTATCAGCTGACAATGGCTTGGGTGCAGTGGTTGCTTTTAAGTGCATGTGTCCACAGGAAAAGGGGCCCAGAACAATAGCACCAGACTAACTGGCTGGGGAAAGCTGATCTGGGGGCTTAAAAGTGCTAATGTTTGTTATCAATACACCTATTTAATGGATAAGAAATTTGACCATAATACACCTTTCTCCCAGACGTATTTTAAAGGTATAAAAATAAGAGACACCCTTGAAAGGACTCCAGGAACTTACTGAGTTCTCAAGATATGTTCTATATTGACAATCAAGCCAATAAATTTATTTTTTATATGTACATTAACAAAGGTAAAGCAGAAAAGCTTTTGTTTCTAGGCCTGACTACTTTGCACATGCTCATGGGCACAGTCCTATTCTAGATGTCCACCTGAACCCAGTCTGGACCACTTGTGGGGACTTGGTTTCCCTGTGTAGAATTCTGTAGGATGCTGCATATACCGTAAGCTACACAAACCCAGAGATTTGGGACCCTGCTCTCACCTTGGCTTGCCAACAGTCCTTTGTCCCCTTTGGTCTTTTTTATTCTTTATTCCCCTCTAGGCAGGAAAAAAAGCAAGAATTTCTAAGGCGATGTTGTTCCCAGGGTACAATTGTCATCCATCCCTCCTCACTGGGAAAATATAAACACACACTGGCCAATAGTGGCATTATTTATTGTCACAGGCCTCGATACGGATTAGGGTGGAGGGGCCGCTGGCTGAGCATTCTTTGCTGGCTCCCTAGGAGGTTTGGCTCTGTGGGCAGAGCTGGGGTGGGAAGGGGCGAAGGGCCAGGCTGGAGCTCTTGCTGCTGAGCGCTGGACTGGTGCACACTGGCAAAATTGCATGAAGTCAACCCATCGGGGAGGAATAAAGATGCCGTCACCTTGGAGCCAGGTTCTTGGAGGTGGACAACTCGGGGCTCTGGAAAGGGGCTCAGGAAGGGGCAGAGTCCCTCATTAAAAGGTTTTCCCTGACAAATATAATGAAACCCCTGGTCTAGCAGCTTCTGTTGGCAGGAAAACTTTCCTTTACTTCTGTTACACTCTCAATGGTGACAAGCAGAATCCTGTATACACAGCAGGTATGTGGCACAACCCCACTTCACATGTGAGTGTCCAAACCTACGCAAATGTCTTTCTGAATCAAGCAATGACTGTTGTCAAGGCAATGGACTTCTGATGAGCTATGGAACAGGACAGCAAAAAAGTTTCCCAGTGATGTGTTCTCTTCTTGGCCATTTCCTTTGTGGATTTCTGGGGACTAGACTATCTCTGACCGCTCTAGTTAGAGGCCAGTGTGTCCTTCAGGTACCCATCAGGAGACACCTCCAACTCATTGGTGTAACCTAGGAACATTGTCAACTGCTTCGCTGTCATGACAAACATGCACTTGGCAGCTAGGGCAGGGACAGGCCTTTTGGGAAGGTAAGATGACATTCTTTGGAATCTTTCTTACAGATGTGGATGAGTGTGCAACGGACTCCCACCAGTGCAACCCCACCCAGATCTGCATCAACACTGAAGGAGGGTACACGTGCTCCTGCACCGACGGGTACTGGCTTCTGGAAGGCCAGTGCTTAGGTAACCAATATCTCTCTGGGGTCCACACAGACTCATGGGAGTGAACGGTTGGCAGATGTATTGTGAGATATGGGCTAAGTAGATTAAACTTTTCTTTGGGAGGAAAGCAAAAGATTAGTTACACATATTACACATATAACTAAAAGATTAGTTACCCTTTTCTTCCAGGGCTGGAAATCAAACCCATGGTCTTATACACACTAGACAAGTACCCTGCCACTGAGCTACATCTTCCATCCACAAAAGTCTTTAAATCAGTTGTCACAATCATTATTATAGTTTTTTCTTTTTTTGAGATGGTGTCTTGCTCTGCTTCCCAGGCTGATCTCAAACTGTGGGGCTCAAGCAATCCTCTTGTCTCAGCTTCCGTGGTAGCTGGGTTTACAGGTGCATGTCACTGTGCCCAGCTTCTTATAATTTTTAAATGGACTTTTTAAGGTTTCAAACTTGACTTTACCTAGACCTGTCTTTATGAAGTTTGTATCTAAGCCAGAAAATGACAGAAGTGAGAGTTATTCTGCTTTGATCAGAAATAACTTAAGCCAAGGGAATACTTCTGCTTAGTTATGGAAATACTCCAAGTCTCAAACAAGGATCACTAGATTCTTATCAAACTTCATCTCCTCCCAACACCTCATCAGAGCTGCCCAGGCCACACACACCCCCAGCTAGCTGTAATTTGTCTTATTACTCTACAAGAATTATTCATCATCAACTAAGACTTTTGTCCCCTGCATTTGGCATTTGCTGTATCATTTCATTTATTTTTACCTGCGGACTAACTTTCTCTTCTTCCCCTCCACATTTGCATTTAACCTAGTGAATGGATTTGCAGCAATCTCTAGCTGTTGCTTCAATCTCTACATCTCAGGTGTCATTCTTATGTTGTGAGTTTGGGGCAAAGTTCTACCCATTTAAATTCTCTAAGATGTTATTCTATAGCCTGAAAGTCAGTCCTAGAGAGGCAGAGAAACAGATCCAAATGACATTATGGAAACAACAAAAAAAGAAAAAGATAGTCCTTCTTTCCAAATCTTTTTTGATTAAGGCTGTGTCTGGAACTGCTCATACACCCTGTCCGAAGGGCCCTCAAGGCCCGATAAGCCAGTCTAGACTTGGTTTGGTTCTCCTTCGCAGGCACACACAGGAGAACAGATGCATACAGGCATTTGTGAACATGACAACCCCCATGCGTTTAAACCAACCTCTACTCTAACAGAAAATTTAATGCCACTGCTTCAGGAAATCCTTTGTACAAGAACTGAATATGTAAAATTTCAGAGCTGGAAGGGGTGTTCGTTATTATGTCATCCAACTTTTATAGAGTTGGAGACTCACTCACAGAGAAGGAACATTTTGGGCAAAGTTAAATTGGGTCTAAGAGCCAAGTCTCTTGTTTCTCTAACTAGTGTTTTCCACCACAGGGGGCGCTAGAAAGGCGAGAGAGACCTGGATACACAGGCTCCCAAGTTTCACAGAATCTAGAGCCAGCTGGGAAACTCCTACATTTGAAAGAGGATTTGAAAGCAAAGAGGATACCCCTATTCCCAAGAGCTTTGTCCTCTTGTACTGAGTGGGAGGCTTGGCAGATATGCTTGTGGAGGCCTGACCTGGTGCTCTGTAGCATGGCTCTCTCATACTTCACATCTGATGTGAAGACATTTCCTAACTATGGCTGAATTCATGCCTTCCCTTGGCCAAACTCTTCTTTCTTCTTCAAAATGAAATGGCTACAGGGGCCAGGATTTTAGCTCAAATTGGTACCACACCTATTTGACAAGCAAGGACCCAAGTTCAATCCCTGGTACCACACACACACACACACACACACACACACACACACACACACACACAGAGAAAGAGAGAGAAATTGCTACATTTACCTGCCGCCTCCCATTCCTCGTGTGGTCCTTTGGAGGCATTGCTTTTTCAGGGGTCTACCTTTCATCCTAGGTATCCTGGGGGAAGCTGGGTCCTGGCTGGTCCCTGCTGCCTTCTTGGGCTCTGGTTTTCTGTGTGGTTGCACCCCTGCAAGGGGTCAGGACAGCATATGAACCAGTGGGCTTTCCAGACAGGAGCTGCCCCAGCCCACAGGAGAGGGGGTGGGCCAGGACAGAAGTCTCTGGGATTTAGAAGGGAAATAAGGTTCAGGAGGCAGCACCCACATTCTGATAAATCCTGAACAATGGGAAGGGACTGAGATGCGCTGGGGAGGTGGAGATAGTAGAAACCAGCCATAAGGACTAAACTGGCCTTCAGAGCCATGGATAGATTATACTACCAAAGAACAGGTGCAGGGAAAGGAATGTAGTTAATGTCAGGATGAGGAGCTAAAGGCCAGTTACAGCTACTATTAAATCAGCTGGTCCCTATACAGATGACAGTGCTGTCTCCTTATCAAGACTGATGATTTCAAGCAAAACACCCAACCCTACAGGAATGAATTGTTCAACCCAGGTCTCATCAACCTGGGATGTTAGAAAGTGCTTTCCCACCAACATCACGCTCCCTGTGGATTGATGAGTGTCACAGGGAGGTGATATTGCCCAGCCTTGCTGAATGCACCCATTTACCACAGTGCTGGTGCTTCCTCTGGAAAGACCAGCCGCTGCTCAGAAGATACGTGCTCAGCCAGAGTTTTATGTCTGCTCTGGTACAAGGAAGAGAGCCAAAGTGAACCTCACATCCTTGTGCTCATTGTAGTGCTAGCCAGCTTGTCCTGGCCTGTGCCAGCTCCTGTTCCCTCTAGCTGGACACAGTCATTGTATTTTATTGAATTTTAAAAAATTTATTAGTATATGTTTGCAGTACATAGTGATTACATTCATTATGGGTTAGTACATGTACATAACACAGCTTAATTCTTTTTGCACCCCCTTCCCCTCCCCTCTCACTACCCTCCCTCCATCTCTTGGTTTCTTTCCCATTTGCAAAAGATCTATCTCTCTGTTCATGATTATCTATCTTTTCTTTTGCTGTTTAATTTATTTGACTTTGGATTTCTCATAGAAGAGAAACCTTGTGACATTTAAGCTTGTGAGTCCCCAGTCGTTGTTAATGGAACTGGCAAGGAGCCTTTTGGACCAACAATATAGGTTCTCCTTACCCATGACGCTAACCTGCCCATCCTCAGGAGACTGCAGAGTTCATGTGGAATTGTGGAGTTGAATCTCGGTGCTGTATACATCTTCATTAAATTCTCAACTTGGATGAAACATGAGAGGTTATCTTGGCCAATATCCCGCACGATGCAGAAATTTCTTCCACAGCTTTCAGGATAGGTTCAGGTGTTCTTGGAACTAGGAACGATCAGGGAAATAGAAGACAACAGCACAGACAGCATCTCTATCGCTGGCATTTAGCTGTCTTAGCACGCGTTCCCCTTAGCTTCCCTTCCTCATCTCTCTCCAACAGGGGTGGTAGCGACACCATGCTGAGGGCAGCATCAGTGAGAGACACCTGCCTTACATGCTTGCGTTTCTGTTTCCAGACATTGATGAGTGTCGCTATGGTTACTGCCAGCAGCTCTGTGCGAATGTTCCTGGCTCCTATTCTTGCACATGCAACCCTGGTTTTACCCTCAATGAGGATGGAAGGTCTTGCCAAGGTATGTGGTGTGTGTGACCACTTGGATATCACAGGAAACACTAGATGCAGTCATCTTCAGTGCCTGACAGTTTCTGTCTGCAAAATACTGGCATCAAAGTGTGTTCCCATTGCTTGTCACTACCCACACACCCCCAGTGCATACAGAAACTTGATATCCGAACTGAGGTTATGGGAAACAGCTCAAAAAGTGCTCTAAGTATAGCTGAGGAAAGAACCACAGTCATCCATTAGCAGGGTGCTTATGGATTCACAGATTTGCTTCTTTTTCTCTGGCTGCTGGCCAGAAGTAGGCCTGCTGGCCTTCATACCTAATCCAGAATTTTTTTTACATGTCCTATAGCCTAAGTTTGGATTCTGAGACCCAGAAAGGGGTGCTTGCAGCCCCAATTCCTGGTGAATCACAAAATAAACCATGCATTGATTTTGTGGGCAATTTCAAGGTCTCTCACTACAGTTTTTCTTTCAACCTGTACTGGGAGGCCCTGCTACTCAGAGCAGTCTTGGAGTGTTAACACTCTTCTTCTCCTCAGCGCGATCCACAACATCAAAATGAACAGAAGCGCTTTCTGATTTCTTCACAATCACTTCAAATACTGATAAGAAGAGCAAGGTACATATCTCTCAAGGTTTCCATCCAAAGGGTTCTTCTGCTCAGGAAGTAAACAGGAAACTTAAAACCCAAGGAATTAGCCCATCTTGCTCTGGCCCCCAGCTCCCGGCCCCAGACCCCAGCTGGGCCTCCTGTCCCTGGCAGCAGCCTGGTCAGGGGTGGAGGCTGCACCGGAGACGCAGAATGAGGTCTTTGTCTGGAGCCTGCTACCACGTTCCATAGGGCCCATTTCCTACTCAGACCATTCAAGCAACTTCTGGCTGGCAGGCTCCTGGCCAGCTAGTCAGAGGATATTATGTCTCCATTAGTTTAATCGTATCTAAATCACTGAGTAAACAGGAAGGCATAAGTATTCACGGATTTGATCCTGGGTCCTTTGTAAGGCTCTACTCCAAAGCTGGTTCTGCTAATTGTTCCAAGAAGTCTCTGCCATGTTCCTCTAGCAGGAAGAGACCACTTTCTTCAGAGAGCAGTGGCTGGGCCTGGAGGTTGAGGAATCTGATGGAGTGGGAGCCCTTCCTTCCCACGGAGCAAGGAGTGGGCACCGGGTTCCTTTGCTGTGATGATAAGCGGCTTAGGGCAGATGTTGACTCCTCAGTGCCAAGGCCAGGGTTTGCAGGTGCCAGCTTGAGTGGCTTTCCTTCAGAGGCTGGCACTGTGCACTGGTCAGTACCTCCTGAGAAGTGCCAAACACCACATGTGTCCTTCTGGCCTGTCAGGGAAGGGTCTATGACAAAGAACAGATAATATTCTTGGTGGAGCCAAGTCCAGCGGTGTGATAAGCAGCAGGCGCAGGACTCAGGCTGAAAGCCGGTGCTCAGCCACCAGTATATTGCATCAGCAAAGCCCTCAGGCAGCACACGGAGCTCTTACAATGCCAACACTGAGTGGAAGAGTGCTCTGTCCCCCAGAGCACTACCAATGCTTATTCCTCTCTCTGATCCTACAACGAGTGTCTAATGAGGTAGGCAGGCAGGTGCCGTGGCTCTGCTTCATGGATAAGGAAATCAAGGCTCAGAAAGGTTAAGCCACTTACCCAAAGTCAGTCAGCTCAGTGGTAGCAGAGCTGAGACGAAAAGCAAGGGCCCAACCCTCTTGTCTAGCAAGATAGAAAGGATCCAGAGGGCCATGTGGATAGGAAGTTAGACTCTGGGGGTGGAACCCTGTTGGTCCTTTTCTCAGAGGCAGCTTCAGACTGAGGGAGGCAGGCTTGAGCTCACCTATCTCCAGGTGGCCAGCGTCTCCCAGAAGCTGGGGATGCCAGCCCGAATATGTACCAGTGCTGGCTGTCTGTACTTACACTCAGTGGCTTGGCATGATGCACACTTTCCTGCCTGGCCTAGGCCCAGAGTGGTGGAGAAATGCCAACCCACTGTGGGCACCAGGGGAGATTAGTATCTCCCAGAACCCTCCCCATATGTCTGTTCATTTATTTATTTTTCCTTTGAGAGCTCCAGAGAGGGCAGGAAGCAGATGCTCTGTGGGCACGGGATTAGCCCTCCCACCCTTAAGCAAACTCCTTCAAGCTGCTCACCAAGAAGGCCTTTACCTCTGAAAACACTCAGGTCTCTGTTCAGAGTCTCAAGGGGTTTAACTGGACTTTTGAAGTAGATAGCCTGTCTCTCAGCTGGAACCCCAGCCCCTGGCATACAGAGCACACAGGAGGGGTGTTGCGGTGTCAATGTCAGACAATGCCAGTGTCCCCTCCTCCTCCACCACCCCTCGAGCTATGCAGAATGAAGCTTGTGTATTAAGGAAAGACCCGAGTCATGTCCCAGTTCCAAGCAGGACCTTGTCAGAGTGTAGACTGGAGCACAGCTCACATTATCTAAAATCCTTCAAACAACTTTACTGAACGATAACTGCTGCAGAATCAACGACAGTGCTCTAGGTACATGGTTTCATTCATTTTAACATGAAACCACTACCACACTCAAGGTGATAAATCCCTTATCATTTTTTGTGTTCTGTATATTTTCTTCTTCACCTACTTAACCTCTGAAACGGGGCCCTGAAGCAGAAATGTTAAAAGGATCAAGTGAATGGGTGATCCTCTTATAACCAGTGAATAATAAATATCTTGTTAGAATTGTCATGATTATTTGTTTACCCTATGCTTCAAAATCAGTGAGGAAAAGAGAAGAACCAATTGGTGAAGGTGTGGTAGGTGATAGAAAGAGTAGGTTTTGTCTGGAACTGCCTTGGGTGAGCAGACTTCTCAGCACATGCCCATGTCCATACTTGTATATGATGTATCTATGCATTGTTTCGTCCTTTCCCATCCTGAGACTCCAGAGAGGAAATGTGGGTGAGCTTGTCCCCCAGTAGACACTGGGGTCTGCGGTCATGATCTGATAGGTCCTAGATGGAGATCCGTGGTACCTGTAAATTTTGTTGCTGCTGCACTTTTTCTCTCTGGTTAGTCTGATGACATTCTGTTGTAAGAATGGTCAGTGAGGTCCTTTCACTTCCCACAGATGTGAACGAGTGCGCAACTGAGAACCCCTGCGTGCAAACCTGCGTCAACACGTACGGCTCTTTCATCTGCCGCTGTGACCCAGGATATGAACTTGAGGATGATGGCGTTCACTGTAGCGGTAATGGCTGGGCCCTGGGGAACCTTGGCATCCAGGGGTGGAGGGCGAGGCTTCCTTCACAGGTGTTTCCTCTCATTTCCTGGATACATGTTCAGTTCAGGATATTTCCCAGTGCTGTGGGATCACAACCACATGGGACAGAGATGAGTTACTTCCTAAGCTATGACATCTTCCTTGTCATCTGAACACCAGTGGGAACATCAGTGGAGCTACCATCTAGGACTGACGTGGGACTGACAAAGGGGAGAAGCCACACAGTCTTGCCTGTTCGTCTGAGCGTTACCCATTCTCACCGAGATCTGACCAAAGTCCTGAGGACAAAACATACATAGTCTTTGTAAAGGATAGTGATTTAGTAATTATTGCATATCTTATCAGTCAGGAGAGGAGGGTTTAGAATCACAAGTGAGATCATGTATGTAAATGAATGGACTGTACCCTGTAAGTTTCCAAAATCTCTATAAATAATCAGTACCCAGCTCCAGGCCTGGCACATAGTACACGTGCAATAAATAGTTCTTGAATTGGTGAATGGAAATTTGAATATTGAATGAGTGAAATCTTAATTTATTATGAGAATATGGATGTGGTAGTTTAGTTGATCTTGTATAAATTCCTTCCAAGCTCAAGGAACTATGATTCTCTCTACATACTAGTTTGTTAACTTTATTATAATTTTCTTATTAACCTCCATTTTTTTTTTTCCTAGAAAGTTAAATTTTAAGAGTTTCCTAGACAGGAAAACTATTACTAGATTGTAAACTCTTTGAGAATAGGGATAACATCTTGCTAGTATTTATGATTGTAGCATCCCACATAAAGAGCCATACACGACTTCTCTCTCCTCTCTCTCTTTCTCTGTCTCTCTTTCTCTCTCTCTTCTTTCTCTCTCTCCTTCCTTCCTCCCTCTTTCTGTCTCTAAATGCTGAATTAAAGTAAATTCCATTCTATCTACTTCCATAATTACCACCAATTGTGAATTAGCAAAGTGCAAATTAATAATGCTTCACTGTATTTTTCAAAAGTAAGTGGGCCATACCCTAGGGCGTGAAAATCCTTTTGTCCTACAGAATGGAAAGTTTCTTGATCCTGGGTTTCATTGTAACAGGAACTGACCCAGGCTGTGAATGAGACTTTTTGATAGTTTTAGTAAGGACTGAAGTGTTCTAGAGACAGAGTCTCTTGAAACAAATAAGTGCCTCTCCCTCGGGCCAGGAAAGCACAGCCATAAGCAAGCAGTCACAGAGAACCTTAGACCGATTAAATATCAGCCCCAGAAACAGAAATAAAATACCCTCAGGCATGAAAGGCCACTTTCTTCCTAGATTTCAGTTCCCGCTGGCACTTCTTCGAGACTCTGGGCCAAAGAACTAATAAAAGGTTTGGAAAGCTTAGCCTTATGGGATTGTTTCTCCAGAATTCCCTGCAAATCCACAGATATTTCCCAACCATCTACAGAAATCATATGGGGCCAGGTGGAACTGAGTTCAAACCCTGCCTCTGTTGTGCACTCCTTTTCTTAGTCTAGACACTTCCTGAGCTTCAGTTTCCTCCTATGATAGAGAACTAACCAAGGATCGGACAAGTTAATGTGCCTAAGTGTCATCATCTTTTCATTGGTCTTCTCTAAGTAAGGGTCAGAGAGTTTCACCTTCTCAAGGAGCGCAAATCCTTGCTGGCTTGGCAGGAATTTTTGTGATTTACTTTATCCCAGATGCCAACTCCTCCTCCAGTGGTGCCCACTTCCTGTGGGACTTGGAGTGACCCTGGCTTTTGCAGACTTTAAAGACAGAGCAGCAGTATAATCCAAGGAGTTTGTTTCTGTGCCTCCCAACTTTCATGCACCTCATCTCACTTTTTGCCATAGCTGGTGTGACCCCTGCACACAGCACCTTCCCAACCTTGTTTCCTTATCCCACGAGACTGGGCTAAACCAACGCGATCCTGGAAACCATGGCAAGAGTTTCACATGCAGGAGTTAAAATGGCCTCTTGTGTGCTCGTGCCGGAAGCCAGGCTTGTATTCAGCAGCTTTAGTGGAGGGTAGAGCCACAACTGTGAGGTTTGGGAACTGCAGACTCAAAGATAAACCGAGTGGTTTGGTTACAGCCCTTCCCTGCCAGTGAGGCAGGAGTGGGTGTCACCTCCCTGGAGCAAGCCTAGTGCTAACCCCTCCTGGAGGGAAGGTCGCCTCAACCTTGGTTACTTTCCCTCCTGAGCACAGTGTTTAGGGGAACTGAGAATTCCCCTAGAATTGAGGTGCTAGCTGCGTTCAGGTCCCAGCTTTCCTATTTGCTGATTGTCTTTGAGCTTGGGCACATTAGCTAATCACTGCCAGACTCAATTTTCCTTTTGGAAAATATGGACAGTAATAACATCCCCTCCATAGGGTTAAGGTGAGGATTATATAGGGCTCAGGAACCCTTTAACCCAGTGCTTGATACGTACCTTGCCTTAGGAATTGACAGGCGTAACTACTCCTTCCACCAGGTATAAAGGGAACCTACAGTCCCCACAGAAATAAAAAAGGGCACCCTGTCCTGATGGGCTAGGTCTCTGAGGAGATCCTGGAGGAGCAGCAGATGTTTCCACAGCAGCTTTAACTTTTCAAAACAGCATCCTTACTCTGCTGGGACCTAACCCGCCACCCGAAGACCACCAAGAGAGACAGGAAACAGTTTTCCTTCTCAGCTTCAAACGACATTAGGCATGTGGAACCCGGAACTGTCCCGTGTAGAGCAGAAGCCTCATTCTGCTGACACCCTCTCCGGGTGATCCGAGCCACCAGCAGCCTGTGAGTTAGAGAGTAATCCGAGGACATGTCACTTGGGGAAACTAGTGAAAGCAAATTTTCGGGAAACAACAAATGTAAGAAAAACATGTTGTTTTTGGCATACTTTATGAATGAGGCGCAAATGGGGGTTCTATTGCCAAACTCTTTGTGGGATGAGGAGCTGCCTTTCCTAGGCCTCCTGCTTCTGCATCAGCTGCTGAGGTCTATGCGGACGTGTGGCAATATCACTTGGGCAGTGCCCTCCCCCCCAGCCCTGCTCTGCACTCCAGGGTGGTCCCTACCAGGCTGGTTCCAGACTGGCTGGTGACTGCCGCATCCCTTGTCCCAGGAGCCTCTCAGGCAGGCCAGCTACCGGACACAGTGTGCCTGCTCACACTTCAACCCAGTTTTCTCCTTCAAATAGGTTTTTATTTAGTTGCTTTTGGGTCTATTTATTTTGAGATAGAGTCTCACTGTGTGGCCCAGGCTGGTCTCAAAACTATATTCAAGTCATGCTCCTCCCTCAGCCTCCGAGTACTGGCTTGATACAATGAGATTTCATATAACTCTATCCCATGACCTTCTGGATGTGTCTGTGTTTTTCCTCATCTAGGAAGGGGAAGGGAAGTTGGTACTACCTAAGATTGACCTGTGTGAAGACCAAGGTCAGTGTATGTTTTGGGTCTTGCATCCAGAAAACCCCAGAGTCAAGCAAACCTCAGCCCCTTGGACAGATCAGAAATGGAGGAAGATGCATCTATAGGTGCCATGGTCAGTAAGGAGCAGGTGATGTAGGGTGAGCCAGAAACAGAGGTGTTGGAAGCTTGATGGGGATGGGTTTCAATTTCAGCGCTGCATAGAAAGGATTTTCTAACAGTTAGAGCTGCACAAATATCAACATGCATTCTCAGTGAGCTCCCATCATTAGAAGTGTTCAAGAAGTGACATGATAACTTTGTGGTATCAAGACAGTGTGAGTGTTAGAATAATGACCTCTAAACTCCTAGTCCCAAACAGTCTGCGACAATAAACAGCAGGGGTAACTGTCACCCCCAGATATGGACGAGTGCAGCTTCTCTGAGTTCCTCTGCCAGCACGAGTGTGTGAACCAGCCTGGTACATACTTCTGCTCCTGCCCACCAGGATATATCCTGCTGGATGACAACCGCAGCTGCCAGGGTAAGACTGCCCGGAGGGGCCTGGCTGGGGCTGACTCAGGTGGTCATTTGCACATCTGCAAGTGGAGTATCCTATGCATGGGTGATACACATGTGGATACACATTCACAGGTAGCATGGGTGAGGTTGTGGGTACTGGTGACTTCAGACATCAGAGTGACAGTTGTGGGCAGGATGCCTGGGCTGGTGCTTGCCCCATGTCCACAACTCATCCTTTGGCCAGGACATGGGCTAGTCTCACTTGAGTGAACTCTGCCAGTACTGATGGCATCCTCTAAGGGCCCGTTCCTGCTGCACTAGGTGGATCTCTGTGGCCTCTCTGAGAACAGCTGTAGACCAAACCTGGACTCCTTGTGAGCCATCCCTGCTCAAGGACCAGAGCCCAGTCATATGGCTGGAGGGCAGCCTGCTCAGCTTTCCTCTCCTGTCTTCCTAGAGAATGGATTCAGGGAGATTTTATAGGCCTGATCACAAGGTCCCTTGAAGGATACAGACTCCAGTCCATGAAAGGACTGAATGTCCTCCGGACTGGCTGCTTAGCCTCATCTATAGCTCCACACTCTTCCTATTAGGGAGTCCATGCAAAAGCAACTGACCTGCTATCAGCCTTCTTGAACCTCCTTTTTCCCAGTACCATGCAAGAATTCTCCATGGAGGTATTGGGCAATAGAAATATCATGTGAGCTACAAATATGAGTCATCTGTGTCCATTTATGTTTTCTATTTAATATAAAACCACATTAAAAGCATAAAAAGAAACAAATAAGCCTGTTTATTTTTTTGGTTTTTTTTTTGGTTTTTTTTGTTTTTTTTTTTTTGAGACAGGGTCTCGCTTTTTGTGGTTCAGGCTGGCCCTGAGCTCAGCCTCAAACTCACATCACAATCCTCCTGCCTCTGCCTCCTGAGTGCTGAGATTACAGGCGTGAGCCACCACGCCCGGCACTGTGGTATGTGGTACTGGTTGCTGCTGGGTGTGGGTCTCCACACCCAGTATTGTTATGTGGTTACCGGGGAATCAAACCCGGGTCCTTGCGCTTGCGAGACAGGCGCCGGAACCACTGAGCTAACTCCCCGGCCCAAGCCTGTTTTTTTTTTAAGGTTTTTTGAGACAGGGTCTCGCTTTGTGGTTCAGGCTGGCCCTG
>PVIR01022468.1:7428-28254 GCA_004026965.1 Petromus typicus
CAACATTGTCCCCTTTCACTTTATTTTACATTGAGCATTTTCTATTTCACAATATATAACATACAATGCTAGGACTCATTTACATCTTTATTTTCTCATACCAGAGAAAAGATGCGATATGTACCTATCTGTGCCCTATTTATTTCACTTATGAGGATATCCTCAAGGTATGTCCATTTAAGTAGAAATGATTCAAACTGCTCTTTTGCTTTCTGAGCTGAAAAAATGAGTGAAAAATGAGAACTATTAATTCAGCAAAACTTTGGGTAAAGGGACTATGTTAGGTGCCACATAGGAGATGGAAGTCTTTAAGGGAGTAATGAATTTACACAACTATAGTAAAGCATAGGAAAAGAGAAAACTAGGAAGGAACAGAACTTAGAGTAACAAATTTTCATGATTTAGGCATTTAGTATTGGTTGTACTCAGAATACTGAAAATACTGAACAACAGGAGCAGTGTGGTCGCTGACGACCAGACTGATGCCCACTACCTCCACGTAGACTGTGGTGGCAAGAATGATCGGAATGGAAAGAGAATTTCCAACTTGTAGCCTTTGAAGATTCCCCGTAGCAACTGGTCACTCCTGCCCAGAGACAACTCGTAAGTTTATTCAGTGTCTCCATTAATACTTAGAAAACCCTTTCATCTTGCTTTTATTCCTCTATTTTAAGTTTTCTAAAACTCTTATTCTATGCTTGAATTTTGTGGTTGAAGTTTGAGCCTAGGATGCTAAATGAAGTTCTCAGCAACATTTGCAGCAATCAAAGAAGGAAATGTTAGCATTTGGACTATGACTATGATCCTCAAGAGACTTTAATTAAGCAGTGTATTAAATATCCAACATTGATTTGTAAGATATTGTTATGGTTTAGATCTAAAATGGTCGCTAAACATCTCTTTTGTTTTAAGGTGACTGGATCGTAGGGGTGGTATACTGATCCACAGATTCATCTACTGATGGATTTGGGAGATGAACACTATTAGGAGGTGGGGTCTGGTTGGAGGTGGGTCACTGGGCACATGACCTTGGAGGATGTGTATTCTTGTCTTGCCTCCTCTCTCTCTCTGTCTCTCTCTCTGCTTCCTGATTGCTGTGGGTTGAAATGATTTCTTTATCACACCCTTCCACCATGCCATTTCTGCCTTGGAGAAAACAACTATGGTCTGAGTCGTGGCCACTATGAGCCAAAATAAATCTCTCTTCATCTAAGCCATGAGTGCCGAGTACTGGAAAACTGACTCACATAGGCATGGCATCTGCCCTCAAAGACTATAACTGAGGAAATGAGGTATTCACTTCCGTGCACTGAAGAAGTTAGTCCTAGCAGGGTGTGGTGCTGCATGCCCGTAACTCCAGCACTTGGGAGGCTGAAGCAGAAAGATTGCTGTGAGTTTGAAAAGAGCCTGCACTACATAGTGAGTTTAAAATAACCCGGAACTACATAATGTGATCCTGTCTCAAAATAACAATAACAACAAAAGTTAGTCTAAGAGGTTTTACTTTAAAAAAAAAGACAGGATCTGTATATGGTTGAACAGAGGAGATGGCAATCTGTGGGCTGTGGTTAACACCAAATTCAATCCAAGTATAGCAATTAGGGCAGTTCAGCTGAAAGAAGGAATTTCTAAGAGTGGTAGTTCTCAGATTTTCTTAGTTATAATTTATAATACTTTTTAAAATCTCAGAGCCCACTAATGAATTCAGAGTCACTTTCTAGTAGGAGAGATGACTTGGTGACAATAAAATGTTGAATTTGCAAATAATAATAATAAAATTATTACACATAAAGAAAGTTATTTATACTCTTTCCCCCCAAATAAGACCTAGCTGGAAAATAATAAGCCTTCAAAGCTAGAGATGAAGAATACCAGCCCCATCAGCCTGTCCTGCCTCCTGTGTCAGCATTGTCCTCTTGTTCGGTGGCTACTCTGTAAGGTATTCGAGGCAAGGATAGGCTAATGGGGCTGGAACTTTCCATCTCTAGCTTTCAAGGCTCGTATTTTCCAGGTAGGCACTACGTTTTGAGAAACAAGTACATTAACACAAAGCAGCACACGGTTTAAAACATAGATAGTATTGTTTCTGCTTCAGTTTAGGAAACAGAAATGATTATAGATATTTCAAGTAGGTAAGTATTTAATGAAACAAGTAGGGTGTTTATTCTTTGAAAGGACTGGAAGAGTAGAGATATAGGAAGTATACTTCCTTCCAGGTTTCTAAATCATAGCACAGCTGTTGTGATCTTGTGACCTTGAAGTTACAAAATATTGTTCTGTTCCAAATCAAAAAAGGCGAGAGAGTCTGGCTATTGTGGAAACTCCTGTGGGCCATAACAAGTGGGCGGTCTAACCGCTACCGTAAAGGGGGTGTGGCCTCCTCTTCCACATTTCTCAAAGACATTTTGACTAGTAGCACCTAACTTACTTCCAGAAACAAGGCAGCCTGGGGAGGACTCTTTCTGGCTGTTTAGTTCTATGATACATCGAAGGGCAGACATGGAAGTAGATGGAGACAAATGCTGACTGCAGAGAAGAGTAACCATCTCAAGACAATAGTGGCGATGCACTGAAAACAAACTGCCCTCGCTTATTTTATTATTTTATTTTAGTTTAGTTTTTGAGACAGGGTCTTACTTCACAGTTCAGGCTGGCCCTGAGCTCACTATGTGGCCCGGGTGACCTTCAAACTCATGGCAAATCCTCCTGCCTCTGCTTCCCCAGTGCTGGGATTACAGGCGTGAGCCACCATACCCGGCATTGTGGTGTGTGGTACTGATTGCTAGTGGGTGTGAGTCTTTACACCTGCCATTGTTTACGTGGTTACTGGGGATTGAATCTGGGCCCTTGTACTTGCAAGATAGGCACCAGAACCACTGAGCTAAATCTCCAGCCCACTGTCCTCGTTTATTATAGGAACAACAGTTATGTGCCATTGTGCACATGTATTAGAGTTTTAACATACTTCTGGGGGTGCAGAGGAGCCAGAGTTTTGGTGGATGTGTTCAAGTACATGTGGAATGTTTCATTTATAAATATCCATTGGTTGCCCTTAATAATTCACTTAGTAGATTATTACCACTTATTTCCCATTGCCATGTAAAAGTAATGCATTTTAACCTTTGAGAGTAAAAATTAAAGGACCTTAACCAGAGACATACCCTAAGATCAGGAAATTTTTATAACCATCAGTGAACCTGGAATCATACTTTGAGAGACTATAACCAAGAGTCAAAAACTTTGATGGTATTAGAATGTCCTGGAGAACTAGAAAAGAATGCAGCTATTCTAAATCATTCAAGTGGGCTAGAGAAATTGGGGGTGATTTTCATGCCAGCCATAATTTTGGGAATGCCTTAATCTATAAATCTGAAAGTAGGTTTTGGATAAATTGTGGAAAATCTTGAGGTACTAAGCTGCAGGTTAATGAAGAGGATAGGATCTAATTTGAGAGATTCTTTTTTATTTTTTAATTGATTTTATTGGTACATTTAATATATACATTGTGATTACATTCAACATGGAGGGTTTGTACCTGTACATGATACATCTTGAATCTCATTTTTTCCCATTCTTCTGCTCCCCTTCAACTCCTTGCCTCCTGTATATGTAAGCTTTATTTTCTTTTCTTTAACCATCAATTTTTTTTCTTCCCCTTCTTTACTGACCCCTACCCACCCTTTTCCCTTTCAACGTTTTCTTTCTATTTCAAAATAATTTGAAAGATTCTGCTTAAAGAAAATAAAGTGAAAATTTGAATTCAGAATTTGGGAATTAAATTCACACAAGTGAATATTCAGATGAGAAAAAGAAAAAACAAAACACTGGACTATTAAAGATTTTAGAAACACATTCTTCTGAGAAAACAGTGACTCTAGCTATTGTTGTAAAGTCACGGCCAGCTGTGGATCCCAGCCAGAGGCTCGACATACAGTGGAAGCTGAGTGCCGCCACTCCACCAGCATTAGCACCTGCAGCAGGTAATCACCTTCCCAGCACTTTGAGCCACAGGCTACCTAAGACTTGTGATAGTGAGTTGGGAAGAGATGCTGGAGATGTTGATATGCTGGGACTGATTTTTGTACAACTAACTAATATTTAATGCTATCTGAGAAAGGTAAAAGTCCTGTCGAATGGCAGGAGACCACTGTAGAATGTGAAGAGGTTGGAGGAAAAAGTGAGCTGTTTCATCCTGACGGAGGACAGCAGCAGCTGGCACTTTCAAGAGTTGGTGTAGCTACAGGCAAAGCTAAGAATTCTGGCCAAAATCAAGCCCATAATGTGGCCTTTAGCCACAAAGCCTTCCTCAAATGGAGCTAAAAACTTTTCCTTTAGCTTAGTATTTCAGATCAAGCAAAAGCCATTTCCAGCAAGACAACCTGTTTATTGACAAGTTGTAAAGAATCATAATTACAGACAAAGGTGAACACCATTCAGAGGGAGACAGGCTGTGAAACAGAAGCCAGAGAAGGCAATTCCTATAGAATCCCACAGAAGGATTCACCTGGTCCGTGTGCGAAGGCAGAGTTTCCTGGAAGCGCACCAGTGTGAGCCGCATCTTGACAGCATCACGGCAGTGCAGCTTCTGTGCTTCACTTCTGTGTACACAGTGGTGTCCAGAGAAGAATCTCGGGCAGTGCAGACGCAGGACAAAGGGAGCTGTGAGTAGATGCAAGCAGAGCCTGCAGCACAGAACTTAGCTTCAAGACTAAATGTTGGGACACAGAGAAGAATGCAAAAGGGAAACTGAGGAAATACCAAGAGGTGAGGAGTAAAGATGATGGTGAATTCTGAGTGGGCTTTGGGGTACCTCCTAAATTCCCTACTGTTAAGGTTGACTTCAGATATTACTGAAGAAAAAACATTTATAAAATTACACAAAGGGAGGGAGCAAAAATATCTGTTTCAATAGACGAACTTCATGTGCTTGAAGAATTTAGTATTTGACTGTGGTGTTTAATTACCTAGTATTAAATTTTGAAGTGTGCTGGACACTGGTCTGATATTTTAATATGTAGTAGAACATCCTTTTCCTATAAGTCACGGGAATGTATATAAAGCTTTGCATTTTTCCTTTTTCTTACCATTATCAAACAGCATTCATTTCCTGTCTTTGAATGAAGAACTTAGTTGTTCCAGGAACCCAAAGTGAGTTACCTGCACCTGGAGACCATAATGGAATAAATCAGATTCACAAGTTTAAATGTTGAATGCTTTTATTTGAGAAACCCAAAATAAATTGCAAGTGGGAAGAGAAATAAGAGATGGAAGAGAAGTGGGAAGGGATGAAAAAAGAATTAGTATGTGTTTTATGCAGGCACCAAGTCCTCACAAGGCATGTAATCATTATGTACTTTAAATGTACTAATCAAAAATAAAAACTGAGAAGAGTGAATTAGGAAGGCATAGTTCTTTCCTTATTTGAGTAAAAAAGGAGCAATATAGTGAATTGAACACATCTGTGTGGAGTTACTAAGAGAGTGAAAATTAAATACCTGGGAAGATGCTGATAGAAATGCTTAACAAATGTTTATTTACGTATTTTATCTCCATCATGCTTCTGTTTAGTAATGAAAAGTACTTTGAAGAGATGCTGGAGGATAGAGTCTTTGTAGATGAGCAGATTTGCTGGAATAACTTGAGGTGTAGGACAGGCCCAGACATCCTGAGCGGGGTGACAGAAGAAGCTGTTCTTGGGCTTCACTTGACTAGATTTCAGTGTCCCCCCACACAATAGGTCCAAGTCCAGAGCATTCAAGTTTGTTAATTGTTTGGTTTTAAAAGTTGCAATGGAAGCTGAGTGTGGTGACGCACGTCTGTCATCCCAGCACTCAGAAGGCAGAAGCAGAAAGACTGCTGCAAGTTGAGGTCAGCCAGAGCTACGTCGTGAGTTCAAGACCATGCTAAACTACACAGTGAGGTCCTGTATTGAAAATTCAAAAGAAAAAAGTTATAACAATGCAGATCATTCATTTCTATTTTTTTTAACACCAAAAGTCATATATAGGTTGAGGAACCCTAGTGATAGACAAGAATTTTTGTCTCTGGGGAAGTCAATATTTATTTTATCATAAAATATTTGTCTTGTATGTGGAGCCTTTAAAGGTACTGAGGGGGAGGGCCAGGGATTTAGCTCAGTGGTTCCTGCGCCTGTCTTGCAAGTGCAAGGGCCCGGGTTTGATCCCCCAGTAACCACATATAATACTGGGTGTGGAGACGTATGCCCAGCAGCAATCAGCACCACATACCACAGTGCTGGGCTCATGCCTCTTATCCCAGCACTCGGGAGGCAGAGGCAGGAGGATTGCTGTGATGTGAGTTTGAGGGGCCAGCCTGAACTACAAAGTGAGACCTTGTCTCAAAAAAAAAAAAAAAGTACTGAGGGGAAATGTAAAAAAACAGCAACAACAAAAAATACCTCCTGTGCTTTTCAGGCAGTGTTACATAATGCACAGAAAGAACCACTTACTGGTTACAGCCCGAGCCCCCAACACCCAGAGCATACATGCAGTTGATTTCTTTAAGGTTTAACTTTCATTAGCTGGAGTCTTCTCCTGACCTCATCTTGTTTATCTTTCTCATTTATTCCATGCACCACATCAGATCCCTCCATTCCCTTTAGGATAGTTAGAAGCCCCTTGTCATTGTCTCCTTATAATCCAGTGGATGACAGGGCCAACTATTGATGTGTTGAATTTCATTCCCCTTTAAGATGATGAAAAATATCCTTCAACTTCAAGACACATACATTACCAATTTCTGTGTTTAAGTCTAAGCCTATAGTATTAAGATCCAAGCGTAGCTTCTGCAGGTTACAGTGTAACAGAACTGGAGTTTACACCGTGTCAAGATAACTTAACTTTTGTATGTCCTTGCTGCAAATTGGAATGAAAATCACATTTACCTCCACCCTGAATTTGGAATCTTCACTCTTGACACCATTAGAATCCTAGAGCATAGATGCTCAGAATAGTCTCCATGACAACAGGTTTTGGTCTGTACTTTCGAACTATGCACTGTCAGCTTCACAAGGAGAAGCTATGTTCTTCCTTACAAGATCAGACTTCCCTCTTATCAGGAGTCTCCCAGAAGCCCAAAGAGGTACACAGGATACAGAGAAAACAGGGAATGTATATGACTCTCTGCAAACATCCCTGACATAATGACCGAGTCCAGTTCATGCAACTGGGTCATTAAATGAATAGTCACTACATGAGAAACTAAGTATAATATACATATTGCAATACTTAGAGCAAAGAAATGATCAGGAAACTCCAGTTGGATGACTTTACTTCTGTTTGTAAAACTGTTACATGCAGTCCTACGATGTACAACAGAACACAAAACTACAGTACTATACAGTATAATCAGCAAAATTACAGCACTGTAAATAAGGTGTACTTTATAAAAAAGACATTGAGGATCTATCACAAGATGTACAGAATTATACAACACAACAACAAAAAAAACAAGTCATAACTCTGAACAGTCATTACTTAGGCAGATGGTTAAGGAAGGAATGGCCACACACGCTTGTTCTACTCTACTCTGCAGACTGAGATGAGCTCAAAGCTGAGTTATTAGCATCATTGTCATAAGTCATGAACAGCTCTACCATGTGACTGCTGGAAGATTCTGAAAATCAGGATACTAAGGAGCTAGACTGAGCAGAGTTAAGGTTCTTCACCAGCAAAGCTGGAAGGAGCCTTTCCTAGGCTGCTGCAGGGCAATCAGGGAGACTTCCTTTCCTGTTCCTTTTGATCAATGCTGAAGATCCCGCTTGCCCTTTGATACAAATATCTATCTGGCCTTTCCTTGCAGTTACAACTGCATCACACTCAGAGATACAAATTGTTGCTGACCCTCGAGCATTTACCCAGTGCTGACCTACGTGGGATCTATATGTGATTGTGTTTAATTCTCAGTTCTGTGAGCTGTGGGATTGTTATATTCTCATTTTGCACACATAGTAAGTAAGAGAAATGAATTCCCTTTCCATGATCAGCTGCCAGAGATACACAGTCTTCTCTACCACACTCGTTGCCACCCATTTAGCCTCTGCATCTGGTTCCTCACACTCAGAACGGGTTAGATATCTGACTTACAAACCTACTGTGTACTCATAGTTATTCATTTCCATTCTGATCCAGCACATTTTGTGTGTGAAAAACTGAGATATAAGAATAGAATGTCATAGCATAGCCCTGAAGAATGAGATAGTGTATTAGTTTCCTGTGGCTGTTGTAATTGATTTTTACAAATTTAGTGGCTTCTAGTAACACTCACTGATTCATATAGTTGCAGAGGTCCAGTCTAAATAAGTCTCTCTGGGCTAAAATCAAGGTCACAGGAGAGTTTTTTTCTTCCAGAGAGCTATACTATCCTGCCTTTTCCAGTTTCTTACCCCTTCCTCAATCTTGGGAGCCAGCAGTAGCTGCTCAAGTTTTATAGTATCGAATACACTGATGCTGAGTTTCCTGCCTGGCCCTTTTGCCATAAAGGGCCATTATAATTAATTAGCCTCACCTGGGTAATCCAGGGTACTCATCTTATTTTAAGATCTGATTAGCTGCCTTCATTCCACTCTCTATTTCAGTGTACCCTTCACATATAACACAATATAACTCAGGATTAAAACTACAGAAATATGACATTTCTTCAAAGTATATAATTATCAGCTGTTTTATTTTGACCTTTACAATCCAAATTAAAATAAAAATTTTCCTCACAATTTAACACTTTTAAAGTATGAGGTAATCATGTTAAATCTGCTCATTTTAAAGTATGCTGGTCCTCCTGTTGATTGATGAACTCTTATTTTCAGCTTGTGGATGACAAAGAAATAAAGCAATTGAATGTAGAGTGGCTGCGAGCACACCTGGGCATTGTGTCCCAGGAGCCCATGCTGTTTGACTGCAGCATCAGGGAGAATATCGCCTATGGAGACAACAGTAGGACTGTGCAAGAAGAAGAGATTGTGAGGGCAGCCAAGGAGGCCAACATACACCAGTTCATTGAGTCACTGCCTGAGGTAAGTTCATCTCCAAAGTAAGATCCCAGAGCATTTCCCAACCTGCTTTGCCATTTTTGTTTTTGTGAGATAACCTAGCCTTTCACACATAATAGGCAAATATTCTGCCACTAAGGTGCTCCTGGAGCTTTATCATTTGATTTCTGAATGAACAATTTCCCAAAGCTGAATAGAATATAGCAACCAGAGTGTACCCAACCTGTGCGCAGGCATCTGATGATACCTCCTATTCTGGTTGGTGATTTTCTTTGCTTATACAACTCTCTTTGTGACAAAGGAGAGAAAGTATTATATTCAGGTCAGAACATGTGACCTTTGCAGAAGTGGGAGACCAGGAATAAGTCTCTTGCTCTAGGCTCGAGGCTCCATATGCTCCAGTCACAGGTTTGAACAGGTCCTTGGAGTCCTCTCCCTGCAAGTCCAAATGCAGGACCAGTGGGCGAACTCCGGGCATCCACCCATGGCTGTCTTGCTTCTGTTCCTGCCAGGAAAGCAGGCAGGGCCATGCGTCAGCTTCCTTCCTGAATTCTTTGTCCCCTTGCTGCTCTTCTCCTGACTTCAAGCTTCTCTGTGGAGTCAAATTAAGCCACAGACCTAGACTCACAGCAGAAAGAGGGCTCCCTCCACATGAGATGAGCCATTCGGATGAGCATGGTCTCATGTAAGCTCTAATCATTCTACTCTTCATGGTCCCCAAGTTCTACTCATTGCTGAATTCTCTCCTAGGCTGTTGCCCTATGGGGTCTTTATGAATTTCTCTAGAAGGCAGATAGATGGAATCGATCATTCACTCTCTTAGAGGCTGTTATTATTTAACCTTTATTTTGAAAAGCATTGGATCTATCTAATGTACCTTTTCCCATTTTAATAAATTATGTACTTTATTATAAGAAATTATCCTTTAAAAATAAAATAGTGTCCTCACACCATTGAAGAATGCAATCTCCTCATGGGGGAGGGTAGTAAGCTGAACTTTTAAGTTTTCCTTTTTCCTCTGGTTCTGTTTATGTTTACTTTAACTACAGTTTAACCCCTAACACAGGGCCCAAGGGAGGGAAACTGTTCCCAGCTCTCTTTGACAGTCCTGTTCAAATATGGACAAGACACTCTTACCAATGCTTTGGTATTCGACAAGTGAAATTGCAGTCTCCTTCGCTAATGAGAATTCAGAAGATTTCTGATTATGGAGGTAGGCCAGCATAACCTGGTCACTTGTTCTATGTGAAGATTTTCAGGACCCAGCCTAACTATACCATACAAGAAACTGTCAGAATTGGGCAGTCTGTGATTTAATATCCCAGGCAGTCCTGATGCAGGCTCTAAACCACAAACACAGAGAGCAAGCCTATCTAAACTGTAAATATATCCTTTCCCCCAGGTATTTGCCTCCTATGAGGGCCTCACTTGCTGGATTCTTAGTCTACATCATGTAGACCACAGCTGTGGACATTATGTCTTCTCATCAGTGTACAGGACTGTATATGGAGGCATGTTGTCCTTCTCAGGATCCACTTCTGCTACTGAGTGACCAGTATTATGATTCAGCTAACCGTGCATGGGCTGGTTTTTTCTTTTCCCTACTGGGTTATGCAACTGCTGTCCTCTGCCTGAACAGGATCAGTGCTGCACTAGTGTAGCTGGGTAACACCTCCACCCACACAGTACATGCTTCAGTGACCCTGGCTTTTGAGGCAGCCACAGCTCGGGGATGGAGCCAGTCCCAAGTCTGGCAAAACCTCAGTAGGGTTCTTTGACTCCTTCTTCAAATGGGAAAGAGCTCCACAGACTAGGGTTGACAGATGTCCTAAATAAAAAGAGCAATACTATGTCAAACATGAGTTTTATAGGCAATTCCCAAGTGTAAGTATTACAGTCCACATTTGACCACAATATCAGCCTGGCAAGGGCCACAAATGATGATAGTGGTGTTTGCACAACTGACATGGTGCCACATCCCCCTTTGGTTTCCACTGACAAACCCTTTAGCTTCCATTCCTATCTGTGAATTTGTTGGTGAAAATCATCTGCTGTGGGAAACATATGAAATCTTTTGAAAAGACTTGAAAAAGAAAAAGATTTAAATACTACTTCAGTTTTCAAAGTTTGATAGTATAATGTAGTGCCTTAGCACCCATGGAAATAATTTAAGTGTTGGAAATAATTTGATTAGAAACAAACACCGAAAGGCTAACATTCCAGGAATATTTCTTTCCTCTTTAAAATGATGCAGAGGGCATCACCTGCTGCCTTTAAGTATGAGAAACTTCCTTTCTCCAATAAATCTTTGTCCCCAAAATAATGAAATTAGAATATGGAAATTAGAATATGGCATTGCATCTGTGTTCTTCTACACAAAAAATCTGGGCTGATTTACAAAAAAAGCATGAAATTTTTAAGGTGCAAATGCTTGTTTTCTGAAGGAGGCATTGAATCTCCCATATAGAACATTTATATCATTTAAGGCTCTCAAAACCTAGTCGATGCTTCTAAATGCTAAAATGTATTTTCAGGAAACTGTCCTATTTTCTGTGAGCAAACTGTGGCTTTGACTCTTATTATCAATTCTACTTTCAAACTAGCAAAATTCTATTTACAGAAATACAACACCAGAGTGGGAGACAAAGGGACTCAGCTCTCAGGTGGCCAGAAACAGCGCATCGCCATTGCCCGCGCCCTTGTTAGACAGCCTCATATTCTGCTTTTGGATGAAGCAACATCAGCTCTGGATACTGAAAGTGAAAAGGTAAGGATTTAAATCGAGTTCATTCATACTTGAATCAAATGTCCTTCAAAGGTGTAAATTTATGCTGTTCTTCCACAGTAGAGAACACAGTTTATTCTAGTTACATTAAGTGTTGTTTGTCTCAAATTTCAGTGGAATGTAAATACTTTCTCAGCTCTTATTTAAAAGAGCTAAGATGATATTAAGGAAATTAGTCTTTAGGCACCTACACTCCCCAACTCAGCTTGTCATCATGTTCCCTACACCCAAAAAAGGCTGCATGCAGGAGGTATATTCCCTAGTCTTTTGGAAGCCACTCCTCAGCAGCCCCATGAAAAGACAGGGTTGAAAAGAAGAGTAAAACCCACCTGTATTGTAGATCAGTGCGTGTGGTGATTTTCTGCTTGAGAACAGGTTAAAATTCACCTGATTGAAAGGCAGACCACTTAGGAGAAGTTTTCTGCCTTACAAATGCTAACGTTGAAGGAGGCCGTGTCTGGCCTTTGCTCAGGCTTCCTCACTTGCTGTGGTGCCACGATCAAAGGCTGCTTTTATATGATAAGAACATTTGGGAATGTTATGTAGAACCAAGTATGTTTTGCATTGCACTGACACCTCTCTTCAACAAAGAAAATTGGAGAAAATCTGAAGCTTCTCACAGAGGAAGAATGAAAGGGAGATGACTGTCATTATGAGTATTAACCCACGGCTGTGATTACGGAACAGGTTGTCCAGGAGGCCTTGGACAAAGCCAGAGAAGGCCGCACCTGCATTGTGATCGCGCACCGCCTGTCCACCATCCAGAACGCGGATTTGATCGTGGTCATTCAGAATGGCAAGGTGCAGGAGCGCGGCACACACCAGCAGCTGCTGGCGCAGAAAGGCATCTATTTTTCGATGGTCAGTGTCCAGGCGGGAACAAAGTAAAAGTGAACTCTGATGATGTGGGAGGTTAAATATTTTTTAATACTTGTGTTTAAACATAACGCTTAAACTCAGGATTATGTAATTATCTGTTTCCTGTCGAAAGTCAGCATTCATCCATCAAGTTTTGAATCTTCGGAGACCTCAGAAATACAGCATCAGAAATACAATCATCATCCAGTGAGGGGAGATAATGGTTTTAATTACATTACAGGGTTCATGAAAAGATTTTAGTAGATTTTTAAATACAGTATTGCTTCAATTTGCACTTTGATATTTGGGATCTGACTGCCTTACTAAAAGATTTGATAAATACCACAAATACTGAAATGTCTTCCTAACTTGTCTAAACTAATCCTTTTATAATTGGAGTGATCTTGTCCAAACTGTGTGAATTGTATTCTTTCAATTGGGATTATGTAGATAATTTTGGCTTTTTAAACTGAATTTATTAAAAACGCATTCATTTTTTTGTGGCATGGGCCAGAGTTTAAATAAATCTTATTCTATATATTTTCCTGTTGAGTCTAATGGAATCACCTGGCTTCTACCTTGTAGGACTTTATCCTGAATATTCTTTTTTGTCTGCTTGTTTGTTTTCTTTGAGATTTTTTGTTTGTTTGTTTGTTTTATTTTGTATCAGGGATCAACTTCAGGACCTTGCACTTGCAAGCTAACCCTTGGTACCATCCTAAATATTCTTTAATTTTATTATTATGTGGTTTTCATTCCTATCATGCACAGTAATATAAGATTTGGGTGGTAGAGAGGGGGGATATTGTGAAGTATATATTCCTTGAATAAGTCTTAAATATTTTTATTGCTCTTATAAAGGGGTGTTCAAAGATTTAGTAATTTTACACATTTTAATATATAACTGATCTTTTCCATCTTGGTAATTAATCACTCTTCCCAATAAATGGTCACTTGTAAGATCGATCTCCTTGACTTGCATATATTTAAAAAGTGCTTTGAAAACCGGAAATAAAGAAGAATAAAATATCACAAAACTGGTATTCTTACTTTAAAAATTTGAAACTTAGAGCAGAAACAATATATAAAAGATTGAAATTATAGGAACCATTATTTTCTACATTTATCAGAGGAAACTGTGTGTGTGTGTGTGTGTGTGTGTAAAGGTTAATATATAGAGAGCTTCTGAAAAAGTGATCTCTAAGAAAAAGTAGGCAAAAGATATAATCAGATCATTTGTATTCATGAGAAAAAAGCAAAATGTCAGGCATGAAAGAAATAGAGGTTCAAAAAAAAAATACTTTTATAACTTGAATAGAATCATCTCTTGTGTAACAATCCTCTTTAGCTGACCTCACCGATACAAATTTCCATCATTATTTAGCAATGTATAATGAATTGATAAAAATCATATTATTTTAGACATAAAGTTTAATCCTAAGAATTTAATTTAAAAATACATAAAGGCTGCTTATTGCAGCATTGAAAATCGAAAAGAGATAAATATTTGGGCCACGGATTTAGCTCAGTAGTTCCAGCACCTGCCTTGCAAGTGCAAGGGCCTGGGTTTGATCCCTGGTAACCACATACAACAATGCTGGACATGGAGACTTGCTAACCAGCAATCAGTACCACATACAATAATACCAGGCATGGTGGATCATGCTTATAATCCCAGCACTCAGAGATAGAGGCAGGAGGATTGCTGTAAGTTCAAGGCTGAGCTCAGGGCCAACCTGAGCTACAAAAGCAAGATGCTGTCTCAAAAAAAAAAAAAGACAGACAGAAAGAAAAAGAGATAAATATTTAATAATAGGAAATTATGCATTAAATTTTGATGCACTGACAAAATTAAATACTGAAAAATGACTAAATAGTAAGTTGTAGAGGGATTCAGATAGCCAATTAAAGATGATAATCACAGAAAAACCTCAATTTGTGAGTGTTAATTCATTCTGGAAACATATTTGTAATCTGAAGCACTTCCATAACAAAGCAGATTTCCCCATATGAAATAGTGAGAACGCAGATGATTCATTCCACAACCGCAAATAGTCATATAAAACCCTCCACTTCCAAGCACTCCAAACAGCTGGACACTGTGTATGAGTTGACTTCCCGTTCTCTGTATGAGTGAGAACCGATCTCTTCTTCTTCATTTCTGTCCAGGAGCCTTTCTTATGTGTACTGCCCCATGTGCTGCATCACAGATCCTAGTAAAGCCCCATTGAGAGGAAAGAAAAAATTGTGATGGTAATAAAAAGTAGAAACAAAGCTTCTGTATATAGGGGGTGGGGAGGGTTGTAGGGTGGGTAGGAGAAGGGGAAAAATGAGAATCAAGTACTGTAATATACTGGTAGAAATTGTCAATGTTGAGTGTGATCATGAAGTATATATTAAAATGTACCTATTTTGCAATTTTAAAAAAATCCCCATTCCAATGGCTTTATTACTTACTTGTGATTTTCATCTTGGGTGAAGGGAAAAGAACAACTGGCAGCGCTAGGGAACATTTACCATGAGTATGACTAGCAGCCACATAACTACCAAAGAGCTTCAGAGAGCAGCAGAGAACCAAGAGTGGCGGGGCGTGAAGAGACCAGAGCAGCAGAGCAGCTGAGAGTGAAGAAGGGCAGGGAGCTGTGCTCCCCTCTGGAGAGCGCAGAAGAGCTTCAGCAGGCTGCTGCAGCTGTGAGACTGCAGGAGTTCAACGCTCTGAGGAGCCTGAGAGAGAGACGGTGAGCTTCAGTGTCCAGCAGCTGTCGTGGTCACCTGAGACCCACCCCAGGAAGCACAGGCTACAAGAGGAGCCAATGGCTGCTGACACACTCACTTGCAGCACTAAGGCAGCATGTCTTTGCCAGTTCAGAATGTTTACCTGAATTGAGCAAGAGAACTCAACAAACTGATAAAAAAGAGAACAAATGCATATGGTGTGGCAGGATTTGGGGAGATCCTGAGGCACTTCCTGTGGTTATAGATAAACAATAACCTTCTATTACATACCACGAGAAAGAGTGTACAGTAGTCTTTTTTTAGATTTACAGACACTTGATAATCTTTCTTGTTTTTCCTGAAATTCAACACTCAAACAACACACAAGGGCTGCATTTTGGTTACAATGGAGCAAAAATCATGCAGATTTGGGTTTTTCATTGTCTTGGTAACACCATAAAGCTCAATATGTTCTATGAGCTAGTACTGAGGTTCCACACTTCCCTGAAGCCCTACTGCCTTCTGCAAAATTGGTCCCTGGCAATTTGTACTAAATTCTAAACAGTCTTCACAAATTGTGGACTTGCTAAGTTTCTAACCTAACATTCAACCTATGCACAGGCCTCAGCCTGTGTTTAGACTTCAACTCCGCTTCCTCTCTTACAAAACACATCCTTTGCATTATGGAAAGGGATATGGAGTCTTCAGGGAGAGACAGCTTTTGTGAATCTGAAAGATTCACAGTCTCAGTTCCTTTTTTTCTCTTAAGAACTTATTTTCCTACTAGTTATTTTAAAAATAAAAGTAACAGACAAGTCACCCACGTGTAATCTTCAGAATACATGGAATGCTAAGGGTTTTCTTAAGTGCATGCAACCAGAAACTATCATGAAAATGTTAGAGTCAGAAACTATAATTGATTCTAAAGTATTAATATTCCCTTTTTTATTTTTTATTCTCTCTTCAGCTTCCCTCCCAGATTATGTAGTTTTGCTAAAAAGCTCTTTTGGAAGCTACATTCTCTACTTCTTGGGAACAATTTGGAGCTAGTCCCAAAGGCCCTGGTTCTCTTGAATCCATTTCCTGAAATTTTGCCTGAGCTCTCGGAGGGAAAAGTAATGTCAGAAAAATGTATCTTTCTACTTTTTCCTCACGTTGGACTGTAATTCTAAGGCTGTAGCTACTGTCTTCCACCTTTACCTGATGTATTTACAAAAGGTTAATATTTAAAAGAAAAAAGTCCTACTATAATGGTTATGTTCTGAAGTTTTCTAAACCAGTTCCATTCTACCAGTGATCTGGGAAACAAATACTCAGACAAGGATTAAAACCACTTGCTTCACCATAATTATTAATTGTGCAAACCATGCATCATGCATTCACCAGAGCAAAGCAGATGCTACTCTACATGCTGATCAGTCACAAGTCTGTTTGGTTTCCTTGGAGGTTGGCCTACGCTGTGAATGACTTGTGATGGGGCTGGCAATGACATGTAACTCCAAGGTACCATCGAGTTGTGGGCTCTGGGCTGCAATAGAAAGCATATGGAGGCTGAAGAGCTTCGGACTGTACCAACCAGTCTAGAGTCTAAGATTGTCAAGGTTTGTTGGAGTTTGAGGCACAGAAGCTCTTGTATGCCATCAACATCACAGGCTGGCTAAAATTTAGCCACTTCCGATGGCTAGCAATTCACTTCCTAAAGAATACTTTAAAAAGTATTTGTACCTGAAATACCTTTCTCATGCACCTTTCTATCTTTTCAACCTGCAGCTCTCAACTCTGTGCTGAGAGAGGACAATACATATTTTCTTTTATGTCTCAGAAAACCATCTAAATATCTAATGTCAAGAGACATTAGATTCCAAGTATTACTTATGTTTTTCATCATAAATATTTCCAGTTAATGAATACAGATTAAATTCAACTAGTTAAATTCACTGTTGATTTTTCAATCAACTAACTTGTTAGTCTATTTGTTAATGTTAAATTAAAAGGGCTGGGATGGAGTTCAGTTGCACTGTCCCTGCAAGATTCTAAGTTCAGGGGCCAGGGATTTAGCTCAGTGGTTCCAGCACCTGCCTTGAAAGTGCAAGGGCCCGTGTTCAATACTGGTAACCATATAGAACAATACTGGGCATGGAGACTCACACCCACCAGGAATCAGAATCACATACCACAGAGCTGGGTGTGGTGGCTCATTCCTGTAATCCCAGCACTCGGGAAGCAGAGGCAGGAGGATTGCTGTGAGTTTGAGGCTGAGCTAAGAGCCAGCCTGAACTACAAAGTGAGACCCTGTCTCAAAAAAAAAAAAAAAAAATAGATTCTAAGTTCAATCCCCAGTGTTAAAAAATAAATTGGTAGATAAATGAAGTGTATTAAACCAATTGTTATACTTTAAAGTGCATTCATTTGAAGTAAACAGAAGTAGCTTTATGATATATCAAAAAGGCTCATGCTGCATGTTATAGGATACCAACTCTTTATAGGTTTTATTTCTGGAACCATGATCCAGTGTACAGTATTGAAAATACTTAGATTTGCCTTTAAAAATTTATTTTTCTTATGATACTCAGAAATGACCCTGAACATGATACTTATAAGCTAGCTCATAAAGAATTGATAAAGAGTTTTAATTTATATTGCTGTCCTGAGAGATGTATTTATCAAATGAATTGTAACACATGTATATCTTCTGTGCACACCAATTTTTATTAGAAGATAGGAAGCTTTTCTAAACTATTTGAGTATCATAACAATGTGTGTAACAACAACAAAAAAATAAGTTGTAATCACTGTCTTAATCAATTATAAAATAGTAACATACTTGTTCCTGCTGGCCAGTGAGCAAGTTGTCTTTGACCAGTGCCACAGGGAAGTCCTGACAAGTTCTTAATGAATATTTCTTTTCATATTTGATACCTAACAAAATGCCTTTCTGCATTTGGCAGCATCTGTTGTGGGTACGACACATTTGCCTTTAAAGGCTGCAGATGTTCGTTACATTAATGATTGAACAAGGAAGTCACAAATTACTGGACAGGATAGAGTCAGGGGAAGTTTCTAGAATCAGCACCTGTTTGCTATCCATATGCATACATTCACTGTGAGTGTGAGGCACAGGGACACGACATATCTTCACTCATTTACATCTCTTCTCCTGGCTCTTCTGCCTTACTTCCCTCTCTTCACGCCCTTCCCACATGTAAAAGATCTGTATCCCTGGTTGATAATATCTATCTTTTATTTTGCTCTTTAATTATTCTTTACATACATACACATGGTTATAGCAGCACAATTCATAATAGCTATGTTTTAAAAGTGGCCCATATATCTCTCAACATGAGTGTATACAAAAATCTGAAATACTACTCTTCTATAAGACTGACAAATTCAAGTCATATGTAGAAAAATGGAAGCATATTAAATCTATTATTTTAAGTGAAGTAAATCAGACATACAAGCTTAAATATTATATGATGTCTCACGAGAAACTCAGATTTAGTTGAAATGTAAATAAACAGACTGGAAGATACTGTATTTTGTAATTGTTATATACTTCTAGGATAATTGTAAAGCATTGTCTTTCAAGATGAGATTTGTAGAACCTACAACCCCACATTTTTCATAGTTTGGGAAGATTCCAGTCATCACAATTTGGACCTTTGAGAAAAGTAAGTGATCGAAAGATGAGATAAATGATATCCATATTTGTTAGTTTGTATTAAAGAAGTTACAGTATTTGACATCTATTCCATCCAACTTTATAAATGTATACGTAGGACTGAGTACTAACTCCTGTGCTACATGTGTAGTGCAGATGAGATCCAGAGGACAGGACAGATGTGTCTCCCTCCAGAGAGAGGAAGATGTAAGACTTTCTGCAATGGCTGGTGGAGCTGAACTGTGGTAGAGGGTTTAAGGGTGAGGAGAAGGCTCCGAACTGCTTCTACGAAGAATGCTGAAAGAGTTAAATAAGGTGAAAGGAAAAAAAGTCGAGGATACTTGAGGAACCTCAGAGGGTAGACAGTGAACATTTAAAGATGAGACAATGTAGAGATTCCCGAAACTTTCTGTAGTAGTTACTGACAGTCTACAAAGATGGAGATGATATTGTTGCACTTCAGCACTGGGGATTATCAGGGAAGTTAAATTAAAAAGGGTTCTTGAAGGCTTCTGGCATCAAGAAATTGATTCTTAAATTGAAATACCCCATAGTTATTTGACCAATTGCTTAGATGCAATCATTATATCTGATAGACACTTGCATGAAATTTTATATTTCCCCCTCATTAGTATATTGGTACATTTTGGGTATGCATTATGATCACACTCAACATTGAGAATTTGTACGTGTACCTGATGGATCTTGCTTCTCATCTTTTTTGCCATTCTCCTTCCCTTTCTACAATCCCCAACCCACTGTATGCATAAGACTTGTTTCAGTTTTTTGTTTTAATCATTTTTCCCTTCCGTTCTTCCCTTCTTCACTTCCCCTATATCCCATTTCCCTTTGAATATTCTCTTCCTATTTCATAACACCTACTATACATTCTGTACCTTCTTTATACCTTCTGTTTCTGATACTAGATAACTGAAGTGGAAATTACATGTCTGGGTTCAGCTTATTGCACTTATGAATATGGCCTCAAGGTACATCCATTTAAGTATAAACGTCTCTAATTTGTCATTCATTATGACTTAGTAATACTCCATTTTATTTAAAAACCACATCTTCTTTATTCAGTCTCCTGTTGACTGGCATTTGGGCTGCTCCCAAGATTGATGTCACTACTGTGTGGCTTTTTAGCTTTAGAATCAAATGACGTGGTAGGTAGCCTGGTTCCCGCTGCTTGCTGAACGGACTGCTACTTTAGATGTTTTACTTAATATTCTGGGTTCCTTTGGGTTCTTAAGGCATCTTCAGAGATCAGTTCCTCTACTACAGGACTCTTCTTTGTCAATTGTAGTGATGGATATTTTCTCTAACTTTTGTTAGATAATCTTTAGATATATACAAACTCGGAGGGAATAGCATATGGAATGGAATGTACCTGTAGGTTAGATCAGAACCCTCTCATTTTCTAGCCTTTGTTTTGATTATTTTGAAGTTAACACCACACACCATATTCTTTTTTTTTTTTTTTTTTTTTTTGAGACAGGGTCTCGCTTTGTAGTTCAGGCTGGCCCCGAGCTCAGTCTCAAACTCACATCACAGCAATCCTCCTGCCTCTGCCTCCCAAGTGCTGGGATTACAGGCGTGAGCCACCATGCCCGGCACTGTGGTATGTGGTGCTGATTTCTGCTGGGCATGAGTCTCCACATCAGTATTGTATATGGTTACTGGGGAATCGAACCCAAGCCCTTGTGCTTGTAAGATAGGCGCCGGAACCACTGAGCTAAATCCCCAGCCCACATCATATTCATTTATCTGCATACACATCAGTAAATAAGTCCAAAGGCA
>PVIR01022469.1:0-28170 GCA_004026965.1 Petromus typicus
CAATGTAAAATAAGGTGAAAGGGGACAATGTTGAGATTGTAACAAAAAAGTAAGGAAACAAATTTTATGTATATGGGGGGGTGGTAGGGTGGGTAGGGCTATGGGAAAAAATGAGAATTAAGTTGTGTCTTATACTGGTACAAATCCCCATTATGGAGTGCAATCATGATGTGTATATTTAATGTACCAATAAATATTTAAAAAATTAAAAAAAAAAGAAAACTCATGACTATATATTTAAATGAAACAGGGAACTTTAAAATATCACAAAACTACAGAGGTTTATAAGAAACTAGAATGAATGAATTTCATAGCAGAGAAAAAAAGGATAAATTCCTAGAAATAACCTGACTAGAATGAATTATAAAATAATATAGCATTTTAACAGATACATAACTATTTAAGAGAATAGTTCAGTAGTCAACAACTTTCCAACAAAGAAAATTTTAAGATAATGGTTTTAGCAATTAAGTGTTAAATGATTTAAGAAGAATTAATGGAAGCACTACTTAAACTCTTCTAAAAAATTGTCAAGAAATGCACACTGACACTCATTTAATGAAGACAGTATGGCCCTGATACCAAAGGCATATATAACTATATATAATTATATAACTATATAACTATAAATATATATATATAATATAAATTGAGCAAATAAGTTCAAATCAGTATCAGTGCTAAGAATACCTGTCAAAGTCCTCAACAAAATATTAGCAAATTGAATCAAACAACATGGATCCTGTCTAGTGTCCCAATGCATGTTTATCCCAGGGGTGAAAGCATGGTTCAGTGCATGAATAATGAAGGATAGAATTCACATTAGCATCTCAAGTGATACAAACAAAACGTTTAGCAACTTTTCATGATAAAAATTTTAAACAAACTAAAAATATGAAGAAATTCAACATGATGAAAGTCACATAATAATAGCCTACTGCTAACATCATAATAAGAAGTTGAAAACTAGAATATTGTCTTTCAAGATCAGGAGCAAGGGAAAGATTTCTTCTGATTACATTTACTGAAAATAAACCTCAACCAGAAAAAAAATATGAAAAAGAGAATAAGAATGAAAATTAGAGAGAGGCAGAGACCAAGAGATAGAAATCAAGGATATTGAAATGAGAAATTAAGAAAAATTATCTGCCTTTATGTGACATAATCTTATATGTGCAAAACATTTAAATATCTATGAAAATGCTAAATCCTATAAAATCAGTGAATCTGAGCAAAGCAAAAATCAACATAATTTTCCTTATGCATTCAGCCTGAAGCGGAAGGAAAAACCTGCCATATTTAACACAGATGAGCCTGGGAAATATCACAGTAAGTAAAATATTCCAATCACAGCATGTCATGGATATCTTGTTGATGAGAAGGTAAAATGGTGTAGCTAAAAATGTTAAATGCCTCAGCTGCTATGGAAAATAGTATGGAACTTTCTCAAGAAAATTAATAATGAAATTTCCGTGTTACTTAGGAATTCAATTTGTCAGTATTTATGCAAAAGAATTTAAACCAATATTTGATTTCAAATAGATATTTACATACCTATATTAACTTTAGCATTATGCAAAATAGCAAAATTGTGAATGTAAGTTAAATGTCAATCAATGTATCAATAAAAATGTCACGTGCATTTAATGGAATAATATTTAATTTAAAAAAGGGAGAAATGCAACATATACAATCATAAACATTGAAAAGTTTATTTTAAGTGAAATAAGCCAGTGATAGAACAACACATATTATATTATCTACAATAAATAATAACATTTTCTGGGATAGAGTTGTGGAGTGAGATGAAATTTCAGTGTTATTTTAATCTGTATCTCTCAAAAGACAAGTAATGTCTAGCATTTCTTCATATGCTTCTAGGCTACTTTTACTTCTTCTCTGAAAATTGTCTGTTCATTTCAGATGCCCATTTTTGGATTGGGTCTTTAAATTTGAGTGGGCTGATATTTCTCAGCTTCTTATATATTCTAGATTGTAGCCCTTTGTCTGAGGAACAGCTGCTAAAGATTCTTTCCCATGTTGATGGTTGGGTTTTGCTCGTTTCCTTTGCTGTGCAGAAGCTTTTTAATAGAATGAGGTCCCATTTGTTGATTTCTATGCCAACACACAGAGATTAAATAAAACACTTTTTCATAGTCAGTGAATCAAAGAAGAAAGCAGAAATGAAATTGAAGTTTCTAGAATCAAATGACAATGGTGGCAGAATTAAGTGCTAGAACTTTGGGACATATGGAAGCAGTTCTAAGGGGAATCTTACAGCTGTCCCCTCAGTTGGAATTACAGCATTGGTATTCGTGGTCTTGTTTTTCATGCTTGAGCCATTATAGAAGCATCTGTTCATTTATTTTAAAAATTTGTACAAAATTATACATTTGTATGTAAAATAATTTTAATAATAAAAGGAGAAATTTTCTAAATTCTACTTTATGAGAAAGTAAAATAAAGTTTCATAACAAAATCATAGGATAATAATAGTTAATACACTGTGTATCACCTTAAAAGTAGTCAGAGTACAAAAATATCATCAAAAAAGATTTTCTTACAAAGAAGAAACAAATATAAATTAGCGTGTATTTCTCTGCCCTCCGTTTGGCTTCTCATTTGCCTATACATACTTGGATTTTAGTTCACTTTACATTATGTTTTCAAATTGCATACAAATTCGGATCAAATGGCATCAAATTGCATACAAATTCCTCACATTTGTACTTTATGGCAGAGTAGTACTCCACCATGTATATATACACCATACTTCCCTCATCCATTTCATTTGTGGCTTGAATCTAACTCTATTTTCAAGATCTAGTTTTTTAAATTACACTGCTACGAAACATGCCTGTATCTTTTTAATGTAATATGTTTGAATATTTTTGGAAGGTAGAAACAAGGAGAATAGAGGGATGGAGCGGCATATCTGTTTTTAAGTTTTTGAGAGTTCCACACAGATTTCCACAGAGATTGTACTAGTTTGCATTTCCACCAACAGCGTAGATAAGTTCCTTTTCCTCTGCATTCTCCCAAGCACCTGTGATCTTTTTTTTTTTTTTTTTTTTTTTTTTTTTTTCGGTACTGAAGACTGAGCTCAGGAGCTTGTAGTTGTCAAGCAGATGCAGTGACATTGAGCAAAATCCTCAGCCCTAAGTATTTTCAAATAGCTATGATTTCTAGGAAAAGATGGTATCTAAGAATAGTTTTAAATTTATACTTCTCTGATACACTGTAGTATTGAGCATTTTAAAATGGAATTATAGCCATTTATACTTTTCCTGCTGAGAAGTGTGCATTCATTGCAGCTGCCCATTTTTGATTATCTCTTTTATTTTGAGGAGTCTAATTTTTGAGTTCTTTGTCTATTCTAGATGGTAGTCCTCTGCCTGAGGAGTAAGTGTCAGAAAAATTTCCCTTTCTGGAGGTTGTCTCTTTACTTTGTTGGTTGTTTCCTTTGCAGAGTGGAAGGTTTTTAACTTAGTATGATCACATTTGTTGAGTTTTGCCATTTTTTTCTTTTACCATTTAGCTTCTATTCAAAATGCTCTTGCCTGCACCTACTTCTTCAAGAGCTTCACCTTCAAGAGTTTAACTTCCAGGAGATTGTTTCTTTTTTAAAATTTGGTTCTTTAATCCATTTGATTTCTGTTTAGTACATGGTGATATAAATGGATCAAGACTCAATCTTCTGCGTGTGGATATTAATAACAGAACAAAACAAAAACACACAATGATGTCAGCAAAATGATACCAAAGAATTTCGAAGTTCCCATCCTTCTGTGGGAACATCAAAACTGTAAAGCGCTTTTGAAGGTTTTTTAACAACAACAAAACCAGTGAGTCAAAGAAAGGACAACCTGAAAGGAAAAAGTCAGATGGGCAGCATTTTTATTTGCTCATACTCCACCTTTTAAAAATTTGATAGTGATCTAGAAATACACGAGGAAAAGTGACATTTATTTTACTAGTGCATGACCTGGTACCTGGTTCTGGAGGAGCAAATCAAATTTATTTTTTGAATTACTTTGTTTCACTTTTCTCTCACGACTGGAGACTATCTGAAGGACCAACACAAAGTGTGTGCCTCTGTGTTACTTTGTTACCTAACCATCCGCTGAGAGGCAGAAGGATTGAGGACTGCTCAAAACTATTTTAAAGCAAATGAAAATCCTGCGGGCTCCAGAAGTAAAATTTTACAGTTGAATCATACTATAGTTATTTGAAAGGATGGATATATAAGATAGGATGATTGGCCGGGGATTTAGCTCAGTGGTTCCGGCGCCTGTCTTGCAAGGACCCAGGTTCGATCCCCAGTAACCCCTTAACAACCCTGGGTGTGGAGACTCACCCCCACAGCAACCAGTACCACACACCACAGTGCCGGGCGTGGTGGCTCACGCCTGTCATCCCAGCACTCGGGAGGCAGAGACACAGGATTGTGATGTGAGTTGGAGGCTGAGCTCACGGCCAGCCTGCACTACAAAGCGAGACCCTGTCTCAAAAAAAAAAAAAAAAAAAAGATAGGATGATAGTTTTGTAAGAAATTGGATCATTCAGACGTACTTGTGGATACTGAGGAATTTCAAAAGCCACACACATGCCTAGGGAAAATTGTGGGGTCATAAGTGACCAGAGAAGACTTCCACACCTCTACCATTGGTTGACCTCTCCATGAGTATCAGAGAAAAGGCAAAGCTAAAGTATAATTTCGCACTGCTTGTCTATATTTGAAGTGTGTCTCCCACATGCAGCCCAATCACAAAGACTGAGAGACACATTTTATTTTGACTTTTAAAGCTTCTGGAGTTCAAAGAAATCTCTATCTAAACACTGCTTAAATTTGGATAAATAAGCTGGGATTTCGTGAGAACACGTGACAAGCATTACAAACCCTACAAAAATAGCATGAAAGAGTTTAACCAACAAATGAATGAATGTGACTTTCAAAAACTGGTTAACACCAATCTGTGGGGTTTGACTACAAAACTTTCTAGAGTTACCATATTGTGTCATATAAATACTTAGTCTTCAACAACAACAAAAAAATTCTCAAAACCCAAATAAATGAGAACGTATACCCTATTCAACAGGGAAAAGATGTGGACAAAAATCATCCTTGTAGCACTCTGGACATTAGAATTTCTGGCAAACAATTCAATAAACTGTATTTATATTCATTAAAAGATAAATACAGGGCTGAGGATTTAGCTCAGTAGTTCCAGCGCCTGTCTTGCAAGTGCAAGGGTGGGGTTCTATTCCTGGTAACCACAGACAGCAGTATTAGGCATGGAGACTCACCCCAGCAGCAACCAGTACCACACACCACAGTGCCGGGCGTGGTGGCTCACGCCTGTCATCCCAGCACTCGGGAGGCAGAGGCAGGAGGATTGCTGTGAGTGCAAGACTGAGCTACAAAAGTGAGATCCTGTCTTAAAAAATACAAAAAATTAAAAAAGATAAATACAATTTGGACAAAGAACTGAGGGAAGCAAGAAAATGCTGTAAGAACAAAATAATTTAAATTAAATAATAAATGAAAGCTAAATAGATGTACTGCAATTAAAAATCTCAATCATTAACAATGCATTAGATAACTTCAAAAACAATTTGATGTGGAAAGAGAGACAAACAAAGAATGTGAACTTGAGGAAGCTGACATTAGACAGCCTGAGGGATAGATTTAAAAATGCAGAAAATTTAAGAGTGTCTGACAGAACTATTGAACAACATCAAATGGACAAATACATGTACCACGTGTGTTTCAAAGGAGAGGAAAAAGTAGCAGAAAATGATATGAAGAAATAACGGTTGAATGATTCTAAATTCTTATGAAATACATGAATACACACAATGAAAATCTTGAGAAAATAAAAGTAGGATAACCTAAACAGATTTACAATGAAACACCCACATAAAACCTTTGCAAGAAAAGAAGTAATCTTTAGAAGTAGTAAGAAAGAAATGGTTTATCAAACATAAGAGATCTTCAGCAAAGTAAATAGCCTATTTCTTGTGAGTAGAAAATTAAAGCAGGTGGGAAAACAATAATGTGAGATGTTTAACAGGCTGAAAATACTTGCACAGTGTTTTCTATATGTGGAGAATTAATCTTATAAGTAAAGAATAAAAGCAGACAATCCTATGTAAATAAATACTAGAGAGTGTGTTGTCAATGTGTCTTTCTAACAGAAAAACTAAGTTCTTGAATTTCACAAGATAGAGTTCTTAAAATTATTTCAATATATATGAAATGCTAAAGCCCTCCAGGAATTTACCTAAATGCATCATTATAAATTACAGTGTAATTATAATTTTGCTTTGTAACATTACCTTTTACTTTATCTGTGATTTAAAAGTAAAATTGTTTGAAGAAAGATATATACCTGTGTTGCTGGGAACAGTGTGTACAATGTAACATGTGAGCAACACAAAAGCAATGACATAACTATAGCAGAGTAGATATTTTATAAGCTCTCAGAGTGAGCTGGCATCAATTTAAATGTAACTGTTGTAAATTCAATACTAAGTCAATCTCTATGGCAGTCATATAAAATAGATACAAACATATAAATAGATACAAAAGGAAACACATAAAATAGATACAAAGGGAAATAGAGATTCAAGACAATACCTACAAAACATCAGATAAAACCAGAAGACAGTGAGCCAACAAAATGATATAAAACAGAAGAAAACAATCATCAAAATTTGAGATATACTTTCAATACAATAGTTAAATACAAATGGATTAAACACTTAAAAATGTGAAGATTCACAGAGTGGATGAAAATAATACAATAATGAGCTATATATGAGTGATTCAGTTTATACAGAAACCTAAACATAGTTTGAAAGTGGTAGGCTGGTGGAATAGACTTGGTGACTGTGACCCTGCCAAATTCCTGTTTTGTAGCCCAATGCAGAATATGATGGTCATGTGATACAGGAGCACCTAGGAGCTGATTAGCACATGAAATTGGGTCAATTATGATTTTCTTAATAAAACAGATCCAACATAGTTACCCTCTTATAAGAAATTACACAAATAAGACTTTTATCTTTGAACCAAGAATCAGGTAAGTACCAGAGTCCATACCTCTGGTCATGGACTTAGGCCATCCTAAGGATGAGAGATAAGTGTTTGTTGTTGATATGCTGTCCAGTCTACTGTACCTTATTGTATGTGCCTGAATGGACTGAGATACAGAAAAAAAAATATTCATTAAAAAGTTATAAAAACTGAGCTTAGGTGCTTTATTAATATCATATAAAGTTTTAGTCCGAAGTTGCTAAAAGAAAAAGAAAAAGTATGTGTTAGAAAAGGATGTCAATAAAAATTAAAACATTGTCCAATAAGAATTCTAAATCATATAAAGTAGATATTTACATATTTGTAGGTATAAATAGTTCATAATAATATTTGTAGACTTCAATACATTTTGAATTATAAACAAAATACTTATACAGCTATCTGATAATCAAATAAAAAAGTATAATTAAACTAAAGATAGTTGATATATATATAACACTTTATGTACCAATTATAGAACATATATTTATCTAAGGTACACAGAACATTCTCAGGGATATCATATACATAACACAAATCAAATATTAATAAATTTAAAGTTTTGAGTATGTAAAATTTTTCCTCCAGATAAAAGGAAATATTACTAGAAATCAATAATTAGCAGAAGACTCAAAATTTGCTAACATGTCAAAATAACAGCTTGCTCTTAAACATCCAGTGGACTAATGGATAAGTTATAAGAGAAATTAAAACACAATATACCAATATTTGTGGGATACAGGAAAAGTAGTTTTCAAAAGACAATTTAGAGCACTTTGAAAGTTACATTAAGAAAGAAGAAGCACTCAAATAGATGTCTCAACATTACACTTTAAGGAAAGAAAAATAGAGAAAATTAAATCTAATTTTGGCACCGAAAAAAAAGAAAGAATGAAGGTAATTAAATATATCATAGAAAAACAAGAGCCAATGAAACCAAAAGTTCATTTTTTGCAAAAATCCACAAATTTGGAAAACATTGAGTAAACTTCACCTAGAAAAAAAGTGTTATTGCAAAAATCATTAGTAGAATTGAAAATCCTATGATAAAACTCATAAAAATAAAATGCATATGACACTATGCACAACTGTATATCAGCAAATCATATAACTTAGATGAAATTAGAGAACATTCTTAGAAAAAAGTTGTGAAATTGAAGAAAGATGAAATTGAAAACTTGAACCCATAACACGGTAAAATTTTAGAGAAATGAGAATAATATTTTAAAACCTCATAGCAAATATAATTTTAGACAAAATAACTTCACTTTTGAATTTTACCAGCATAGGAAAATTCATAGAAATAATTTTAACCAATAATAGGAAGACTTCTATTCTGAAATTTACAAAAGAGGGGTAATATTGGCCTGCGGCACCCATACATGTTAATACTAAATAATCAATTAGTGCCCTGCAACACACACACACACACACACACGCACACACACACACAAAAGCAGCCAGCAAGAACAAGGAACTTCATGTACAGTCAGCCTGTCTTGAGAGAATCCTGATACTGTCCCTCTCTGTGAAGCCCTTACATAGCCTCCTGAACTCTAGCACTTGTGTTTGACCAATATCAGACTGAGATAGTAATCCTGCATATGGCCTTAGTCCTTTGGTCAACTTGTCACAAAGCCAGCTGGCCCACAGAGACTGGCCTAAAAGATATACAGTAAAATGTCTCTAGCCCACAGTGAGTATTGCTTTAAGTTACCTTTCAATGTATACATGAATTTGTTTATGGGAATCATAGCTAAAACATATTGAATTATCCAATCTATAATAATGGTTCATCTTTTACAATTTTTAGAAAATTTATTTAGTACGTATTTGCACTACAAACTGATTACTTTCTTTGTAGGAAATTGGTACATTTATACAGCACATTACAGTTCTGTTTTTCCCTTTATCTCCACACCTTCTTTTATTTTGTCAGCATAAGATTTATTTATAATCATTTCACATGTTATTTATCATATGTTAAAAAACCAAACTAATAGGCAAAACCCATACAAAATATAAAAGATAATTATATTAAATCAAGGTACAATTTTAGATACATTGTCCATGTTGGATTACAGTAAGTCTCTCCCTCCCTCTCTCTCTTTTTGTCTCATCTGTCTTTTATTTCACACTCATTTTCTGAGTTTTTAATGAGAGAAATCATGTGATATGAAGTTTCTATGTGTGCTTTACTTCACTTAACATTATAATACATTTTCCTACATATGACTCCAAATTTTCTTTATGGCAGGATAGAAGTCCGTTGTGTACAAATACCACATTTTCTTTATTCATTCATCTTTTGATGGACATATAGGCTGTTTCCAAGATTTAGCTATTAGAAATTGTGCTGCTAGAACCATGAGTATGAATCCATCACCACACTGGATCACTCATTTAACTCTTTTGGGAAGTTACTTCGAAGTAGAATAGCTGAGTCATATGGAATTTCTGTTTTTAATTTGTTGAATAATCTCCATATTGATTTCTGTAATCATTCAATCAGTTCACATGCTTAACAACAATAAAGATGAGTTGATTTTTCCCCATAACTATGCCAGAATTTTTTTTAATTTTTTTGATTTTTTATTGTGAAATAGGTAGATTTTATATACATATTATGATCATACTCAACATTACAATTTGTACCAGTATATGACATGACTTGGTTCTCATTTTTCCCAGTACCCTACCCACCCTACAACCTTCAACCCCTCTATACATGTTTTATTTCCTTTTTGTTATTACCATCACAACTTTTTCTTTCCCCTCGTACTTACCCCTATCTCATTTCCCTTTGTATAGTTTCTATTTAACAATATCTAACATACATTTTAGAATCACTTACATTTTAAGATTCTCATATCAGAGAAAAGATACAGTATTTACAGGTCTCTGACCTATTTATTTCACCCCTGCGTATATCTTCAAGGTATATCCATTTGAGTATAATAACTCAAACTTGTCATTCTTTGTGGCAATGTAATGTTCCATTCTATAAAAGAACCATGTCTTCTTTATCCAGTCTCCAGTTGATGGACAGTTGGGTTGTTTCCAAGATTTAGCTATCACAAACTGAGCTGCTATAAACATAGGTGCACATACATCTCTGTGATATGAATCTTTTAATTCTTTCATGTATATCCCTAGCAGGGAAAGAGCAGGGTCAAATGAACTTCTAATCCTGCTTTTTATTTTTGGAGTCTCCACACTGATCTCCATCGTGGCTGTCCCACTCTACATTCCCACCCAGAGTGGAAAAGGGTTCCTTGCTCCCTGCAGCCTTGCCAGCATTTGTTGCTGGCTGATTTCGAGACAGCTATTTTTTGTGGAGTGAGATGCAATCTCAGAATTGTTTTCATCTGCACCTCTCAAATGACCAATGCTGTTGAGCATTTTCTCAAGTGCTTCTTAACTGCTTTTACTTCTTATGAAAAGTGTCCGTTCATTCCAGAAACCCATTTATGAATTTGTTTTTTAATTTGGGAGGGGTTGATTTTTTTAAGCTCTTTATGTATTCTAGATAATAACTCTTTATCTGAGGATCAGCCTGTAAATTTTTTTCCCATATTGTTGGATGTCTTTTTGTTCTGCCATTGATTTCTTTTGCTGTGCAACAGGTAAGTCTGAGTAAATGCCATGGAGTTCTTCCAGTGACTCCCGCTGCCCACCAGCGGCATCTTTGTCATAGAGACCTGTGCACAAGCCCGCAGGACCTCCATTTCACAGTGAACAAGTCCAGGTAAGTACCACGGAGGTCATGCAGCAGCTTCTCTTGCCGACCAGCAGCCTTCATGTCATCGGAACCGGAGCAGAAACCTCCAGTACCTCCATTCCCCAGTGGGAGAGTCTGAGTAACTGCTGTGAAGGTCATGCTGGACCTTACCAGCCAGTCAGCTATTTTCCGGCCATTAGAACCAGACCAGAATCCCTGAAACCCCAAGTCCCGTATGTGAGAGTCTGGGTGAGTGCTATGGAGGTTGTGCAGTGACTTTTGATACAGGCCACCAGAATAGAAATGAGAAAAAAATTTCAAAAACTCAGATACAAAGATCCTCACCAAGGGAAATTCAGGGAAAAGGGAAATAAAGCAAATTGAAGGAGGAAGAGCTGGCTCTAAGCTCTGTGTATGTCAGCAAACCTTAAGAAACTACTGACTCCACCAATAGCTTCAAAAGGGAAGATTGTTTTCCCTGGATTGTCAACACCACACTAAAAGTGCTAACTTTCAATAGGTGAGGATTTATGGATTAAACTTCCAGTTTTATCCTGAGGGTTTAATAATACTCTACAAAGAAAATTGTTACATAAGCTAATTCACAGTGATTTTCTGTAGATGAAACTTCAATCTGTTACCACTATTTACAGTCTCTAGCTGCTCCTAATCGTCTCGGTACTGAATCCAATCTTGACCGTTTCTTTGATTTTGCCTCCAAGGGATAAACGTTCCAGCCTCTGTTTCGCCCTGTCCTTCGTCAGCTTCCAGGTTAAACACACATCATGATTTATTGAATCAAATGACATAATGACCTGATTTTAAATTTTTGAAATTCATTTACGATTTTCTTTGCATAATATTTCCATACTTAAAAACACAAAAATGGCTTAAACATTTTACATTTCACTATGTCTATGTTACTGTCTACATACATAAAATTTCTCTAATTCCTTTGTTTCCAGTAAGAAATGAATGCTAGCATTTGATCATTTTACCAAAAGTATACAAAATCTTTCTTGTAGGGTTAATTGAGAAATCCTGGGCCAGCATCTCTCTAGGGACACTGAGATCTGGCTGTGTACAGAAGGAAGAGCTTGAAGGCTATGTAGAAGAATCTCAAACTTCAATTTATCAACCTGAGTTGCAACCAGCCTCCACAAACCAATTGAATTTGTAATTCAAGAGTCCACTTTATCCTCTCTTTACAAGTAAAACAGAAGCCATTTTGCAGTGGAGTAATTCAACTTTTCTAAAGTTTTACTGAAAAGCTGTTAGGGAAAAAAACCCATTTTGAATAAGTGAATTCTACAAAATTTCAAATATTTTCAATATTCAGTATGATAGAGTTTATTTTCTATCATATTATTAAATAATTGATTCTTAATTCTGTAATAAGCTACTTGAGGAAGCAAAAGATTTATCAATTTTGCCATATCAAAATGTTGAACTATCTTAATGAATATGACAGTCAGATTTGGTATTCACTGGTTTCAAGCAGAGGTCGATTAATTTTATATTTTTCTACTACAAGAGCTTCCTCACTTTGTTCTGGTTAACGTAACAAATTACCTAAGACTGGATAATTTATTAATAATAAAAATCATTTCTTATAATACTAGAATATATAGCATCAAAGCACTTGTATATTCATTTTCTAGTGAAGGTTTACACTATTTCAAGGATGGTGCCTCTTTATCATCACACAGAGAAAAGGAGAAAAGATAAAAAGAGAACTAATGAACTAAGTCAAGCATTTTAATGAAAGCGCTAATCCATTTCATGAGGGAAGAGTCCTCATGAACTAAACATCTCCAATTTAATAGTCTTTAACACTATTGCATTTGGTACTAAGATTCAACATGGAATCTGGAGAGACAATGTCTTAATCACTTAGTACACTGGTAAGACAAAACATAAAATAATTTATACCCATGGTTTGGAGAAGTATATTAACTTACTGCTGACTAGTCTACTGGTGAATATAGTACCCCATGATCTAATCACCAACTACATGTGTAAATCTTTTGAGAGATATTGCAGATATAAAACAAAATATTGTACTCCTTATACCTCCAAAATTATTTCTCTCATAGTGGAAAATATAGTCTATTTGTAAGAGGCACGAAACTCTGAGTAGTTCCAGTTTTGCTAAAAAGTCTAGGTTCAAAATCTCTTCAAAAAGTCAAGGTAAACATGAGCCCTTGTAAAAATTAAAAGGAAAGTTAAGTATTTCCTACATATACTTGGAAAGACAGAGAAGAGTAGTGAAATGAAAAACATGTTTAAACTCAGCAAGATAAACATTAAATCTGTAGCTCTATGTCCACCACTCAAGGTATGCTATGGACGGATGTGGACACAGAAGTAAATTTTAAATTATTATTTCTACATTTGGCATGTATCTGTAGCGAAGTTAAAAGAGACTTTGGATTATTATTTTTTGCCAGTTATGTTTTTATATACTAGGCAGAAGATAAGGTTTCCCAATTCACGATTCCAGATGAACACTTTTCCGAATGATATCATAATTTGTTTTCCTAATAGTAAGATTATTTTTCATATACTCTATGACCATCTTCCTTTCTTCCATGAATTTCTCTTATCAAAATTGTTCTATATGTTTCTAGTTCTTGAGCCTCAAGAAGTCTTTCTTTCTTTCTTTCTTTCTTTCTTTCTTTCTTTCTTTCTTTTCTTTCTTTCTTTTTTGACACATGGTCTTGCTTTTGTAATTCAGGCTGGCCTTGAACTGAGCCTCGAAATTAGCAATCCTCCTGCCTCTGCCTCCTGAGTGCTGGATGACAGGTGTGAGTCACCATTCCCAGCACTGTGAGATATGGTAAGGATTGCAAGTGGTTGTGAGCCACCATACTCAACATTGTAGTGTGTGGTACTGATGGCTGGTGGGCGTGAGTCACCATGCCCAACATTGTTGTATGTGGTTACCAGGGATCAAACGAGGGACCTTGCACTTGCAAGGGAAGTGCCTGAACCATTGAGCTAAAACCCCAGCCTGATAAATTGTTTTCTGCCCAATGAATATCCTGCATGAAATATAGTTCTTAATAGCAAAATCGTCTTTCAAAAGTGAAGCAAATGAAGGAAGGTTAAGTAACATGATTAAAAAAATGGTACAAAGTTATTTTCCTAGAAACTTGGAAACTCATTTCTTAGCTAGGAAAAGTTCTGATTCTATGTTTGAGAAACTGTTTTGCTTTAAGACAGGCAATTTCAGCCTTATTCTTAGAGAAGATATTTGAGCAGATGTCCATTAAACACTGTCATGTACTCATTTTCACTACATAGGCATTGTACCTTGGCTCCTTGGTCCCTTACAAGATCGCTTCAGAGTTGCAATTGTTTTGCTTATTAACTGTATTTAGCCTTTTGTATTATCTTTATTTTCAAATTCAATGTATTTGTTTTTGCTTTTGTTTTTGGTACCGGGGATCGCACTTAAGAAATTCATTATATTTGGTCACGTATTCACATTACTTCTTATGGTGATGATATCTCTGAAATATAAGTAAAATGAAAATTAAGGGAAATTCAAACCATGAATCACATTCATATGGTTACGATAAAGTTTATTGCTATGGACAGGTCCAGATACATAATTTTGTGTCAAAATCCTAAAACAAATTATGAGATCAATGATAAATATTTAAATGTGTACCTAGATGTGATGGTGAACATCTGTAATCCTAGCACTTTGGAGACTGAGGCAGGAAGATTATCACAAGTTCAAGTCCATCCTGGTCTACATAATGAGTTCAAGGTGTGTCTGAACCACAAAGGAAGATGTTGTCTGAAAGTTAAATACATACATAAATAAATATTTAAATGTTTTAAGATAGTGATATCTAGACATTAAGGGAAGGATGGAGATTTTCTGAGATCACATAGTGTGGTAATTTAGGTTACACCCCCGCAAAGCACTCCTTTTATTGAATATTTATCTATGAGATCAACACTGATCTTTGTTTATCTTTTGGGTTTTTTAAGGCTTGTATGTTTTTTATTACATCAGATACATAAGCTTAAATATCACATAGTTTCTCTTATATGAGAAAATAAAAAATACACAGCAAAAGAAAAGATAGATGATAAGAAACAGGGAGATAAATCTTTTGAAAAAGGGAAGAGGAATAAAACATGGAGGGAAGGACAGGAAGGGAGGGAGGAAACAAAAAAGAACAAAGATGTACACATGTCTCAACTTCCTACTAAGATTAGTTTTTAAAAAATTGTCATGGTTACATCAAATAACTTACTTGTTGTAATCTTAGTGTACTATATTATATAAAATGTCACATTGCACAAGTTCATGTGGAACAAATAGCTCCAAAGCATCATTTTTCTTTCTCTGATAAAGTCAGCTTTGGCTATTAGCTTGAGAAGTAGTCATCTGAATAAAGTCTGCACATCTCAACCTGATCATTTGTTGGTCAAGTATTGCCATATGAATAATTTCTGGCTAATTGAACACTTTAAGAAATGTTCAGTAAGCACAGCAGCAGATATTTCCTCAGCTCCTTATGAGAGCTTGCTCTGGTAGCTGCAATAGAAAAATGGCAAGAACTGAGATCACTTTACATAATATATATCACATTTGACTGTGGCATCCTTTAATTCTTAAGTAATACACCATTGCAAACAGTGCAGAACTAAATATACTTGTTCATATCTTTTTGTACCTGTATATTTGTCTTATTCAGACATTGAAAAGTAAAATTTAAAGGTCATAAAAAAAGTATAGTTTCATATCAGATTTCTAATTTTAGGAGTTTCATTAACTTATATTACCACTACCAGTATATTCATTTAAAATATTGCATTTTTACATTTAATAGACTATTCTAGACAATATATATGCTGAAAAGAATACCAAATATTTTATGACTAAGCTTATAGTTTTATGAAGGAAATAAGTAAGAAAATAAAAAGGAATTTATATCAAGTGTTACGATACAGCATGAATGTCACTGGCAAATGTTAACATTATATAAGATGTCCAGGTAAGTCCCAGGTTTGAAAAGGATATTAGGGCCCAAGAACAAATAACAAGAATAAATTAAAGAAATATTAATTCAGGAAAAAGAGATGGAAGATAAAAGGTGCTGACACAGAGACCAGCTTGACTTGACCTACAGAAAGAATGTTCACTGTATTGGTAACATAGTCCAAAAAGAAAAATGATAATATAAATGAGGTTGAAAAAGCAAATGGCTAGAGATCTGGATTCAATTTTTAAGAATTCAGGAAGAGCATTTAAAGACTTTAAGGAGCTTAATAATGACATAATCTTTAAACTGAAAGCTTTGAAAACTGTGTAGAAAATGAATTATTGGAAGAATCAGGGATACTTTTTTTTTTTTTTTTTTTTTTTTAGGTTTTTTGAGACAGGGTCTCGCTTTGTGGTTCAGGCTGGCCCTGAGCTCAGCCTCAAACTCACATCACAGCAATCCTCCCGCCTCTGCCTCCCGAGTGCTGGGATGACAGGCGTGAGCCACCTGTGGCACTGTGGTATGTGGTACTGGTTGCTGCTGGCCTGAGTCTCCACACACAGTATTGTTATGTGGTAACCAGGGATCAAACCCGGGTCCTTGTGCTTGCAAGACAGGCGCCGGAACCACTGAGCTAAATCCCTAACCCATAATTTCATTTTTATTTTTTCTTCACAGTCAATCTTTATGGAGGAAAATGATGAAAAAAGAGAGTTCTAGAAAGAGATCTAGGCTCTAAGCTCTGTGACTATGTGACTTTCAGAAAGCTGTTCAATCTGCCCTGTATTTAGTTTATTCATTTCAATAGTAGGCATAATAACATTTGTTTTCTTTAGAATAAGACCAATTGTGAAATTAAAGGAGACTGTAGATGTGAGGGTTCATCATAAAAATCAAAGTTTTAAACAGTTGCTCAAAGTCGCTTTAATCATATTATTTGTGAACAATTTTTAACTTTTGTTTCTATATGTAATCATATATCAGCGGTCATTAACAGCCAGTGGTGATGATGTTTCCTGTACCCCTGAAGGTCATAGATACAGGCCAGCAGTTATGCAAGTGGAATAAAAAACTCTCCTATCCTTTATGATGGTTTATTTTTAGTTCAGAGCCTCTAAATTTGTGAAGCAGGCAAACCCTGAATTGCACAGCATTGAGCCGAATATAAAAGCCATCCATTAGGTCACAAAGAATTTGCTGCTGTCTTCAGTCATTTTTTAATTTGCTATTAATCATTTTCATATTTCAGGAAAACAAACAGGCTGGAATATTTGAGGAGTTTTTCAGTGCTGATGTGTTGGAATCACTGTTCACGTAAACAGTGGTCTCACAAAATCTCAGCAGTCGAAAATATTCACATAATCTAGGCACTGTTCATAATGACCTTTAGTCTACGTGAGTCATATTGGAACAAAAAACAAAGCAGATAACAGCTTATGTGGTAGTTATGTTGCATTTGTCATCTTATAAGTAGGTGCTTTAATGGTGTGTGGATAGGGACAAACTACTGTATTGCTCTTACTCTGTACTCATAGTTTTCTTATTTTTCCACTATTTTAGTCATAACAAGAGAAAAAGCAAAACAAGGGTTTTTGAAACTTATATTAAGTTCACAAAAAAAAATGCTTGAGTGTTTCAAATATACAAGGCACAATGGTAGGCATTTCAGATACTGATAATAATAATAATAATAATAATAATAATAATAGTAATGTGGTTTCTTGATAAGAAATCCCACTTAATAAATTCATATGATTGCAATTGACATATATAATGATAAAAAGCTTTCTTGGTTTGTTTGTTTGTTTGTTTTTGAGACAGGGATTCTCTTCGTAGTTCAGGGTGCCTTATGCTCACTATATAGCCCAGGCTAGCTGCAAATTCACAGCAATCCTTCTGCCTCTGCCTCCAAGTGTTGGGATTACAGTCAGGAGCCACCATGCCTGGTATTGTCGTGTGTGGTACTGATTGCTGATGGGCATGAGTCACCACTCCCAACATTATGGTATGTGATTAGCAGAGACTAAACTCAGGACCTTGTGCTTGCAAGGCAGACACTGGAACCACTGAACTAAATCACCAGCCACTGAAAGTGTTTTCTTACAACAGAAAAAACCATCTGTGATCTAATACAAGCATTCTAAAATAATTCCAATTATTTTTTTTTACTCATGATTCAATTATCTGTTCTATTATTCAAGCTTGTATCTGAGGTATCATCCATAAATTAGGCATCTTGGATATGCAAGTTAAATATTTAGTCACAAGGGAGAGTCTAATTATGTCAATTAGTTCCTTCAAAAGTTTTCATTTTTCATATCATCCTTTCCTTTTTTATCCATCTTTATTTAAAGTTTCTGGACATCAATTGCTGACAGTTAACTTAATCATACACATATCATACAATCCTTATTTTAGATTTTGGTTTACTTCACTTATATTTCATTTTTTGTTTCATTCTGCCATCCTCAATTCCAACATCTTTGATTCTTCCTTTTCTACCAATAAACACTTGTTTTGAGTCATTATTTCTCTGAAATTAGTTTACATTTGTAAACTTTACATTTAAATGCATATAAATATTACTTTCAATATGTGTAACTGATTCAATTTATTTTTCATCCAAAATAACATTTTGAAGCTCTAATTTACATTGCTATTTGACATTTAGTTTATTAATTCTAATTGATGAATAGTATGTCATAGTACTAGGGGTGATAAAAGCTTAAGGTAAATATTGAAATAAAATGTTTTTACAGTAAAAACCCATTGCTATTGATATTGTACACCATAATTTCCTTGGTACTGCACATATATCCCTTCCTTTTTGCCAATTTCTGAAGCACCTGTAGAAGTCATCTTTCATAAGTAACTTTACAAGATTTGATGAAAAATACGGTGGATTCTGCTGCCACTGAATGCCATCCAGTGAGAAATCAGGCCTATAACAACACTGAGGTATCTTCGTCCGCTGTATAAACTGGATCTGGCACCATGTAACTTTTGGTTTTTCTGCAAAATCAACATGGCCACAAATAGTAAGTGTTTTGAATCATTTCAGCATATTGACACACAACTAAAGATACTCACAGGAAAGAACTGCTCCAGCAAGTGCCAATAACGATGAGACATATGTGCTCAACGTATTGCACAGGGTGCCTTTTACTGTAACAACTATAAAACAACCATTTGCTGTACTTTTTTATCATACCTTGTGTATGAGTACTCTACTGATTTGCCCAAATAATGGGCCTCTCTCTTGCCATTAACTTCTTCCACAGTGAATATTGTGCTGTAAATACATTTATGAGCCTTGAATATAAACTCAAGACTTGGATTTAGTGATAAAATCTGTGCATAGTTAGGCTTATTAATTTCAATGCATTGAACAGAATGTTTACATTAACCTATTTTTATTTCAACTTTTATTTATATTAACACATATGGGTAGTATGTTATGATTACATACTCTTTGGGGAGTTGTATATGTACTTTAATATATTTTAATTTTTTATTTTCAATTCTCTTCACCTCAAGTCCCTCCTTCATCCACCTCTTAGTAAAAAGTCCATCTCCTTACCAATATCCATCATTTACTTTGTTCTTCATTTATAGTTTAGATTTGCCATATAAGAGAAAAAATTTTTGTACAAACTCTCAATGTTGAATACGATGATAGCTATATATAATGTACCAATAAAGATTTGAATTAAAAAAGAAAATATGTGATATTTAAACCTGCATGCTTTTTTTATTCCACTTAACATTATGATTTCAAAGTGCACCAATTTTTCTTACAAATAATTCAAGTTTATCTGTCTTTATGCCAGAATAATCCTCCAATGTGCCTAAAGGTCACATTTTCCTTATTCATCCTTCTATTGATGCATATATAGGCCACATATAAGATTTAACTAGTATGAATTCTACAGCTATATACATAGGTATGCATGCATCAGTGTAATATTATGCCAATTTTGCAGTACATTCTTAGAATAAGAATAGCTATATCAAATGGAATTTCTAGCTTTATATTTTTGAGGCATCTCCTTACGGATGTCCATAATGGTTGTACTAGTTTATATTATCACCAACAATGTAAAAAGTTTCCTTCTCCCCCACAGCCTTGCCACCATTTCTTTTTTGATTTCTTTTTTAAAATTTTTATCTTTATTGTTACATTATGAATACACATCATAATCACATTCAACATTGAGAGTTTGTACCAGAACTGATTCTCATTTTTTCCCTTTCCTCCCTCCCTACAACTCCCCAATATACACAATCTTTGTTTTCTGTTTTGTTTATTATTACTTTTGTTTTCCCCTGGTTATTTACCCTTATACTCGCTTTCCTTTTAAATATTCTTTACTTCACAATATCAACTATACATACTACAAGTCATTTACAACTTCATTTTCTCATACCAGAGAAAAGATATGCTATTTACACATCTGTGACCTGTTTATTTCGCTTATGAGGACGTCCTCAAAGTACATCCATTTGAGTATGAATGACTCAATCTTATTCATTTTTTATGTCAGAGTACTACTCCATTGTATAAAAGAACCACATCTTCTTTATCCAGTCTCCAGATGATGAACATCTGGGTTGTTTCCAAGACTTAGCAATCACAAACTGAGCTGCTATAAATATGGGTGCACATACATCGGTGTGATAAGAATCTTTTAATTCCTTTGTGTATATACCTAGCAGAGCGATGGGCAGGTCAAATGGGACCTCCAATCCCAGTTTTTTTTTTAAATTATCTTTATTGGTACATTAAATATACACATCATGCTTGCACTCCATAATGGGGATTTGTACCAGTATAAGACACAACTTAATTCTCATTTTTTCCCATAGCTCCACCCACCCTACCACCCCCCATATATATAAAATTTGTTTCCTTACTTTTTTGTTACAATCTCAACATTGTCCCCTTTCACCTTATTTCACATTGAGCATTTTCTATTTCACAATATATAACATACAATGCTAGGACCCAATCCCAGCTTTTTGAGGAATCTCCACACTGATCTCCACAGGGGTTGTACGAGTCTACAGTCCACCAGCAGTGGAGAAGGGTTCCATTATCTCCATAGCTTTGCCAAAATTTATTTTTTGATTTCTTGATGGTACCAGTCTATCTCTTACAAGTTGTTTGTGAGATTCCAAGTCGATCTTTCTTTATTTCACACATTCAAAATGTTTATTAATTTTTCGTGTACTCTAAAACTATATAGATTCTTTTTAATTTATAATTATCCAGTAAATAAGAGCTGACTTTATATGTGTGTAAAATGATTTAGGTTTTTTATGACTTGTATATTTATATTCCTTGTTACATTATTTGTGATATGACCCATGTGTTTTTATTTGAAAGTTCACTAATTGTTTTACAGATATTATTACCCTGTTAGATTTTAGCATTAAAAACATCTCCCAAGTTTTAATTCATTAACTTTATTCAGTATATCCTTCATTATAATAAATAGTATTTTATATAATAAAATATATTAATATCGCATTTGATTTTTATATCTTTTACTTTTGGAAAATTATTACTAATGTTAAACAAAATTAGTTTTTCTGATTTTTTTCTGCTCTAGCATATTTGTTTTTAAAATGAAAATTGTTGAAAAGTACTGAACATTAACTTGTACATATTTAAGTATGACTACCTTATTTTTACCTTTCAACGTGAATGACTTTTATATATTTTTCTTGTTTGTTGTATGTCTCAAATTTAAATATAGAAGTCTAGAGGATATTCTTGGTCTGTTCCCAATCTGAGAGGTGAAGCATTCTGTTTATCAATATTAAAATATGAAATGGTTATTTAAAAAGGAGGGTCTTTATCAGGTTGAGTAATTTCACTATTCTCTAAGTTTCATGTAATATTTCATGTTCAGTTGATGTTACATTTTGTCCACTGTTTTTACACATGTATTAACACAATAACTGATTTGTCATTTGTTTATTAATGCGTTGGGTTACACTGAGTTATATTTGAATATTAAGCCAATTCTGTCTTTCTGCAATAAAGTCCATGCACTCTGGATATGTTATCCTTTTAATATACTGCTGAAGAATTTATTTTCATTTGACAGTTTTCTTCTTTTACTCTTTGAATAGGTCATTTTACTGTCTCTGTTCCTCGTTTCTGTTGAGAAGTCGGTAAGTCCTCTTGAAATCCAGCAAATTTCTTCTCAGCTGGAGCTCTGGGATAACTACTGAAGCAGCGAGCTGTTTGGTGCAGGTAACGTGAGCTGCTCCAGGTGAGATTCATACCCAGGATTTCATGAATAAACATGTCTTAAACTTTCTTAGTCTTTTGCTCTCTTATAGAAGTCTGAAATTGTCATCATGTCACTTTGTCCAGTTTTGTCATTCCCTTTGTGATGAAAATTCATCAGCCTTTTTAGTCAAGCATAATAGTAGTGGCTGCCTGTGGGCTGTATCTCTCCTTTGCGGTGATGACAAGTGAAGTAATTGCTTGTGGGAATGTGGGGAGGAAGGATGAAAAGGGTAAACACTCAGGCCAAACAAAAGCCTTCTCACCTATTGCTCTGCCTTTGCGATTTTAACTGTTTGAGCTACTTTCTCCTCTCCCCACCAAAAAGCTTGTCATGAAATTATCACATACAGTATGAATTTAATAGATTCCTCAAATCCCTTGGGTACTTTTTTTCATGTTACCGTGTTTTGTTCATGGTAAAAAGCCAGGAATTGATGGTATTAAACTGTCTCATCAGGAATTACATCCTGTGCAACTTTGATTAGCAGACATCGCCCTCAGACTAATATAAGGTTTATTGTTTGATTCCTGGATAATTAACTCTATATCTTATTTAAATTTCACACTTTCCATTTCTGCCATTCCAACCTATGTTAACTGCTGCCAAGATATTATTCACACTAAAATCCTCTCCAGATGTCATTGTTGGGGAAAGTTTTGAAAGAAGGATGCTCAAATTTATGATAGATTAGTTGGAGTCTCTTATAAAAATACTGATCATAAGTTAGATAAATACGTCATAGATGTGTAAATATCATATTTTTGCTCTGGTATGAGAAACAGAAGATGTAAATGAGTTTTAAAATGTATGATAGATACTATGAAAAGGAAAATATTTAAAAAGAAAAGGGGATAGGGATAAGTAAAAAGGGGAAAGAAAACATTTGATGGTTAGAAAAAGAAACAAAGTTTATGTATATAAGTGGTGGGGATGTTGTAGGGTGGGCAGGGGAATGGGAAAAATGAAAATTAAATTATGTCATATACTGCTACAAATTCTCAGTGTTGATTGTGATCGTGATGTGTATATAAAATGTATCAATAAAATTAATTTAAAATTTAAAAATCCTGATCATTACAAACTTATCTTGCTTAATTATGAACCATTGTTTCTTCCTCTAGACAGGAAACTATGAAAACTATTTTAACAACCGATTTCCAATTCACGTGATAAAAGAACATAGAAGAATGTTATATTTTTATAGGTCACAAGACTAAATATACACATTTTATTTCCTAAATAGTACAAGTAGAACAGAATTATAATGGAGGAAAATTTGTAAAATGATAGACCAAAACATCTTTGCATTTTTGCCAAACAATAATGTACTAACTCTGAGAATAAATATATCTTAAATGGGAGAAAAGACTTGTTCATAAAACTATCCTTACCAAACATTTTCATTCTCTATACATTAACTGCTGCATATCTTATTATTTTATATATTTTTTTAAGATAGCATGTTTCTATGTATTTCAGGATGCCCTTAAACTCGTTATATATCCCAGACTGGCCTCAAACTCCTAGATGCTCCTGCCTCAGCCTTCCAGTGCTGAGATAACAGGTGTGCACCAATATGACCATCTGTTACTTATTTTATAGAAAACTCCTTATACTGTTCTGACAGAAAGCCACTGGAAATGCTCTCTTGGTGGAGAATGTGTTTCAAACTTCTTTACATGGTAGTGATTTGACAGTAATTTTTATTCTTCTTTGTTGATCCTCAATGTAATGCAATTATTTATTATGACAAAAATATACCTGCAAGCTGACAATATTTACAGTATAAATATGAGTAAACCAAAGAAAATGACAACTTTCTTATCACAGTAGAACCCTTTAATCAGCCAAGAGCATGGTAAAATATAATGATATAATCAGCTTTTTCAGTCACCTAAATATGTTGTATTTCAGACAGTTTTTTTTTAAAAAATGTGAATATATAACCACTACTATAAATGATAATCTTTTTCTAAATATATGGCTGCAGATGTCCTAACATATATTAGCTAATGACAATTAGAAGATGTCACATTTCAAGTGATACTGCTTTTGGATGTTTTCTTCCTGTTTCACATTATTTATCATACATTTTGGCATTCATTTACACATTCAGTTTTTCATACTAGAGAACAGATACAGTACTTACACAACTGTGTCTTATTTATGTCACGTATGATATACAAAATGGAAAGAGTAAATAGGGGAAAGTAAAAAAGGGAACTAAATATGTGATAGTAAAAAAAGAAAAAATCTTATGTATATAGGGGGTGGGGGCTTCAGAAACAGCAAGAGAATGGGAAAAATGAGATGTGTCATGCGCAGGTACAAGTTCTCAGGGTTAAATGTGATCATACTGTATGCATAAAATGTACTAATAAAATAAATTAAAAACATTTAAAGTGATATTTGGAAGCTAAACAGCAGAACACAATGAAATACTTGTATAAGTTTTAGCTAAGCTTAAAGTCATGTGGCACTTTAGGTAGTATTTTATAACACATCTCAACAAAATCCAACTAAATTGCTTTGCAGTTTAATGAAATAAAATAATGAGAATATTGGTCAAAATAATTGACAGTTGCTATAGTTAAACACTTCTAGTAATGAAACAATGTTGTAACTACAAATAAATCTATGAAAATAATCATAAGATATTTTTGATTATTTGCCAGTGCATTAACAAACTTCATTTCAAGACTGAAATCAGAAAATGTAGTAGAAAGGGAGACATCCTTTACAAGACTATGGGATATTTAGAAGAAAATCAAACAAAGTGAATGCATGATTTTTAAAGGAAATTATGTGAAACAAGTGGAGAGAAAGTGGGAAGGAAAGATGGGGGAGAGAATGAAAAAGAGAAATAAAATGGGTTATGTATACATAGCACCTCCCCACAAAAAATATAATAATCATGTATGGCAGAAAAGTATAGATCAAACCTTTAAAATCTCAAATCTTAGGATTTCAGTGTGAATGTACTGAACATGCCATTCTTCTAAAATTCAACTATGTATTTAGTACAATTGGAATAAAATTTTGAAAATTTTTCTTGTAATATATGATAGGATATAAAATGTATAAATAAATAGAATTTTTAAAATATTCAATAAACTATGATGTCAGTAAAACAGAGAGTTTTAATTTGAAATTATTTCCCCCGGGATTGTGTGGTACTAGGCTAGCCAGAGAAAAGCAGAACATGACAGAGAACACAGAAATAAAATCATGCATATTATATAAGAATAAATAAAAATAAATCTCATTTAGTATTTTAGTAAAGCATGAAAACTTTTCTAAATAAAATTTTAAAACTCAATAGGCACAATACTCAATATGTAAGTGAACATTAAGTAATAGAAAAATATACATATACGAAGCCAGCACTTCACTAGGGTCTGATGTGCTTCCATTTAGCTTACACAATTTAAATAACACCAGCTGTCATAATTTAAATTTGTTATCATGATATTCAGCTTTACTCTGTGAAGTACAAACATTGTTTCTAATACTTCATCCCATAAAACACTGTAAAAATGATACATATGCCTCATGATTTATGACCAATCAGTAAAGTTTTCCCAGTCTTTTGTTGGTCGCTGCATATTTGTTACTCAGTTCATAGGCAAACAGAAAAGTCTACAGTTGTGCTGCATTCAGTCATCCTATAACAAATACGTGGCATTTGACAGAAAAAAAGATAATCAAAAGAAAGAATGGCCAGAAAAGGTGAGCCAACAGAAGGTAAGCAAATGTATTTTGCTGGGAGTGACAGTGAATGTGACTAGAAGATTCAAAGATGGCTACAGTGACTGCAGAGAGCAAAATGTGATACAGGAAGGGCAAATTACAGGCATCGGTGTAGTGCAAACTCTGCTTTTTGTCCACACAGCACTCTCTGAGAAAGTCTCCTGTATTCCTAGTTTTTTGCAGAAGTTAGAAGACAGAGAACACATAGTATGTGATCAGCCTCATCCTGCAATTATTGCAAACATTTTGGATTATTGCAAAATTTCTCAGCGATTCTTTATTTATTTAGTTTCTATGATCTTTATGTAACTTTCTCTTAATATTTTATTTTTCCTATTCCAGGAACTAATCTAAGGATTGTGTAACATCCAAAGATTAAGCAACAATTTCTGCCATCATCTAGCTTATTTTCTAGGGGGATCAGTAGAACAATACATGAGACAAGTAAGTAAATGATACAGCATATTATAAAATAATTGACCTAGAGGGCCGGGGAGTTAGCCCAGTGGTTCCGGCGCCTGTCTTGCAAGCGTAAGGACCCGGGTTCGATTCCCCGGTAACCACATAACAGTACTGGATGTGGAGACCCACGCCCAGCAGCAACCAGTACCACATACCACAGTGCCGGGCGTGGTGGCTCACGCCTGTAATCCCAGCACTCGGGAGGCAGAGGCAGGAGGGTTGTGATGTGAGTTGGAGGCTGAGCTCAGGGCCAGCCTGAACCACAAAGCGAAATCCTGTCTCAAAAAAACCTAAAAAAAAAAATAAATAAATAAATAAAAATAATAATAATAATTGACCTAGAGAAAACATAAGGAAAAGAATAACTATGTTGAAGAGTGAAATAAATTTCCAATAGATATATAAGAATTCTGCCATTGAAGTAAAATTTGAGTGAAATAGGTGAAAAGAAAAACTCATGCAGAAATCTGGAAGAAGAGCATTCTCGACAAAGAAAATATGAACTGCAAAGTTTTGAGGCTGGAATGTGACTAAAACATTCTAGAAAAAGCAAGGCCAATATGTGGGTCAGTGAAAATAGTGGAGTATAAAATCTTCAGCAATATATATAACTTAGTAAATTTCTTTGAGAGTGAGATTGATGGCAAAAAACTGATGAACTATTACTGTAAGTGTTCCTCCATGTGTAGATGGAAGAATTGAATTAACTGAGATAGAGAAAATGAGAACAGACTGGAGTGAGGTGAGGTCAATGGCTTATTTGCTCCTAGGATAATATTCAAACTTTTAAAAATAAACTAAAACGTCAAAGTGATACAAATCTAGTCCACATGCTTAGGCTCTTTGTGTTGGTTGGCTTTCCCATCTCTGGAGAAAAATAACTAACTCTGGCAATCTAAGGAGCGTTTATTTTGCTTCACTTCTTTGGAAATTGTAGTCAATACTTGTCTGGCGCTAAGGTAGAAACAGTGTTGTTGAAAGGAACAGCAGAAGAGTGCTGCTGAATCCTGAGCAGCCAGGAAGAAGAGAGAGAGAAGGGAGGGTCCGGCGACAAGGACACACCACTTCAGTCACACTGCCCTGGCCCGGCTCTTCCAACCGGGCTCCCCGTCTCAGCAGCGCAGTTAGCTGTCGTCTCTTCAACTCTTCCACTGGTGACTGTAGTGTTTTCACCATCAAATCTCCTTCCCAAACCCCACCTCCAAACACTGAGACTTTGGAGGAACATTTTACATTGACATTATAACACTCATCATTCATTATTATTTTATTAAACTGTGTACAGTTTCTCTAAGTAACAATAGTGCTGGACTGAGGATGCCGCTCAGTGGTGCTGTGCCTTCCGACAAGCACAAGGTCCTAAGTTAATCCTTGGTGTGGGAAAAATACAAAAACCCAGAATCAAAAATGTTATTTGCTGTCCTTTAATAGCTTCTGCATCTTATTAACAGTCTCATAAAGAATCCTTATGATATAGGTAATTTGTAAAAACTCTCTGTGAAACTTTCTTTAGTTCTCTCAAGGAAAACAAATCAGTGGGTCTTCCCTACCCCTATCACTGATCCTATGACTATCAATAGCACACATTTTGTTATTTGGTTCTCCCATTAAATCCTCAGCTCTATTAGGACAGGGCTACGACTCTAACATTTGAATCTTTCCATTCATAGCACAAAAGTGTGCAGTGCCTGCACACCAGATCTTCACTTGATGTCAAGTGAAGAAATGAAGGATTCATTCATCGGTGATCATTTTCAATCATATACTTGAAAAAAATTAGTACGATACAGAATCAGGAAACATATTCAGCTGACACAAAAGATCCACTAGGAATTGAGTGATACATACTAA
>PVIR01022470.1:0-28182 GCA_004026965.1 Petromus typicus
TTTCATCTGCATCTCTCGAATGACTAATGATGTTGAGCATTTCTTCATATGCTTCTTAGCTGCTCTTACTTCTTCCTCTGAAAAATATCTGTTCATTTCAGATGCCCATTTTTGAATTGGGTCATTAAATTTGGGTGGGCTGATTTTTTAAGTCACAGTGAATATGGCTTTTTCTGGACACCACTGGGTGGTGACCAGGGTGGAATTTCACCCCAGCTGGGAGGCATCAGCTGTCTCCACTGTTCTCCGCTGACTTGCCCATCTTCCTTTGGTTGTCAGTGTGTGACTTGGTATCTCCCACTTCCTAAGCTTCCCAAGTTCATTTGTTAACTTAGCTCATTAACCAATCACAGTAATAATATAGTTTTCAAAAACTGAGAAGCTAGAGTGTATTTCAGAAAGTTAAAGGCTCCATTCTTGCTGACATTTTTAGAAAACAAGGTGCAAGGTGGGAACAATGTTACACGTGAGTGTGTTCATGTCACTGAACTGTTGTTCACGTGGAGACTACATTGTTAGTCTTGGCAGCCTTTCTGAGTGTGCACGCCCCTAGGCACAGGTGTACATACAACTATTCCACTTGTTTGAAAAATTGCCTTAAACCATAATGAAAATAAGAAGCATTTCTTTGCTAAATATTCAAAATAGAGCAGGAATATCATCGTTGTTCTTATGTTCCTTACAATTTTATTTACCTTGTTAACATGACAAAGACTACCTGATTTATTTCAGCAACAATTATAGAAGATAACACGTAAGAAAAATAATATGATAAGGGGAAATCATCTTTTCACTAACTATAAACATTATCTCATAAAATGATGACTGTTGTAAAACAATATGAAGCACGACATTCTTCTCCCTTGGCACATACACTCCATACCTTATTTGAAACTTCAGTCTGAGCCTCTGGGTGAAATATGATTGTTCTACTGCAACACATCTCAAGAGTAGAAAAAATCAAGGTCAAAGTGTCATTCAGGGGATTTTTGAATACAAAATGAATGAGGGAGAGGCTACACTTTTCTTCGCCTTTATTCCTTCCTTCTTCTCCATTTCCTTGTGGGATAGAAATGTAAATTCACACAAAGCTGTGATAATCTAATTAGCAGACTCATCTGCATCTTTCGATTACAGCAGTGTTTGTGAGGACTGAATTTTCCTCTGGAAGTGTTCATGCAATTTTGATTGGAACTACAATTAAAAAGAAGCTAGTAGAGGAAATGCATAAGTGATTAACTTGTTTTGAAAACATTTTATGTAGTTGGACAAGGTAATTTTTTATTGCAAGATAAAAGTTACAAGTCCAAAGTAAAAATGGACTTTCTGAAAAGTGGGACATATATACAGAGAGAGAAAAAAAATAAAACAAGTTGAAATTCTGCTATTTTAAGGAAGTATTATTCTTCAAGTACAAAGCTATGTTTTTTATGATCTAAAATATCTCCTATTCTTTTATACACTAGAATTCCTTTTTCCTGCTTCTCTTTCCAAATATGCTTTTCATCTTTATTCCTAAAGCTATTAGCATGTCCAATTTCACATATCAGCGAGCACTGAAATGCTTTATTAATTGGCTGCTTAGCTGCAGTTTTGCCTTCCATTCTGGACTTGGCTCAATTTACCAATTTATCAGACTATTTTCCCTAATGCATCGATGAAGGTGCCTGTTGGCTGACCCCGTAAAGACACCATCCATCTTCCTTTCTCATCTTCTCAACTAACCTGAAAAGAAGAACAAAGAATAAACCACTTGCAGAACAAAGGGTCAACATACCAATAAAATAACATGGAGAATTTAGTTCATTTGGGAGCTGGAGGCTGATAACTGAACTACAGGACTTGACAGACTTACTGATGTGTGTAAAGCAAGGACAGGACTGATAAACCCTGGTGGGGCATCCTGGAGGAGGAGAAGGAAGACTAACAGCTGAGAGAGAATGGTAGAGGTGAGTCAGGCACAAAGTTCATTGTCAGTCTTCTGACAATGGCTAGACTCTAGCATTCATGGGACAAAAAAGCTTAAAAATATAGAGGGTCTACTAGAGGCCCCTTTCATAGGAAGAGCAGTGGACAATCAGCAATGGACAATACTCCATCACTCCTGCCATAAAGGCTGTGCTATGTACTGATTTCCACTGTTACTTCCCTTGCTATACCAGACCCCTGTAGGTGATGTCATAGGATAGGTCAGAAGTGTCCCACGAGGTTTGGGTGCTGAAAGCTTGATTTTCAGGGCTGCAGTGTTCAGAGCTGGGGGTGTAGAGAGGTGACTGAACCATGAGGATACTGCTCTCACTGGAGAAAAATGGGCCTCCTGAGAGTGGATCCTCCCAGCTCTCCTTGTCTTCTCATGTGGGGGCGGTAGCTTTTCCTGCCACATGCTCACTACGGTGATGCTCTGTACCCTCCAGTGGCCAAAGCAAGGGAACCAAATCAGCAAGAATTGAAGTTTCCAAATCTGTAAGCCAAAAGAAATGAGTAATTCAGTGCTCTCTGGGGTTTTTGTCAGAGTCTAGTGGAAACTAGACTAGCACGAATGCTTTTTCAGCTTTTCCCTCTTGCATTTCACAGATTATCCATGTGATTTTTACTTATTTATTATCCTCCTTTTGAGCCATTAGAAGTTCCATCATGCCTCATCTGTGTCTGAAGGTTTAATTTTGCATGTTCTTTCCTCGTTCCATCCTTACGAATCAAAATTATTTCTCTACGTGAAATTTTAATTTTTCAAATAGGTATTTTCGTCTAGTGTTTCCATTCGTCTAGGTATTTTCCATTGAGTGTTTATTTTACACTGACATTGTCTTATTACTGAAAGTCTGAATAAATAAATTTCATATTCCTTCCTGGGCTGTGAGGTTCTTAAGTGAAAAACAGTCATAAAACACGACACCTGAAACATTGTTGAAACCAGTGTTAAATGGAACTGCAAAGTTATAAAATTAGACAAAAGTCAAAGGCTCCATTGAACATTTGGATGATTTCATTGATATGTCTCATGAATATTAACACTTGGTTGTGTCAGACTGATAAAATAATCAGCTATGTGAGGTGTATCTAGTCCTCTGTTCTGAGGACATCTTCCACCATCAGATCAAATATAGATTGTATCTAAGGTAGAAACGAGAAATAGAAAGTCTATGTGATTAAGGGCTAAAAATCACCAAAATCTAAAGGATGAACTCAGGTAGGTTTTGGCAGATAGACAACTGGAGCTCTGCTTGCCCTGAAAGTTTGCTGCAGAATGAAGAGTTGGAGTCTGTTTCCTCTGGGAATGATTCCCGGGGTGGTGGAAATGCAAGTGAGAGCGCTATGGCAAAGTGAGCTCACAGGTCCAAGTGCCTGTACACGCCAAGCCCTGGTGGTTTCTGGAGTCCCAGATCCCTGAAGAGTTGCTGCTGTTGTTCCTGGAGGAAGAAGTGGGTGGACGTGTGAGCAGGAGAGCTACAGGGAGCTGGAAGAGGTGAGTAACCAGGTTGGAGTGGAGAGACAGGGTCCACATTAATTGCCTAATGAAATACTCTCAGTGTGCAGATTCCCCTGGAGCTGATTTCAAGCCACCAAAGCTGGAAATGGTCAAAGGTGCACATGAGTGGTCGTGGGCAGCTGCAGTGAGCCTCTGGGCTCCACGTTGGCAGTGGCTGGATGGCTGTGGTCATTTCAAGTTTCCCTGGAGGATGGCATTCTTGTGGCCCTGATTTCCAGTCTTCTGTCACACTAGCACATGTTCTGTGTGTTTAAACCTTCATAAAATCTGTGGTCCCAGATGCCAATTACTTTCATTTTCTAAAATCATAGGAATGAAGTCACATGAACATGGACACGATACTAATATACAGGAGGGGCAAAATGTTTGAATAAAAAATGAGATAATATTCTGTTTGAGATAATTCTACCTGAACTTAGTTGATCATAGAACTAGAGGGCTTATTATTCTAGTCTAAATGAACTAGGGTATGTAGGACCTCTGCTCTGCTGTGAATGGAAAAGGGGCACACAGAATAATTAAGATCTGTTGTGCAAGAGTATTACTGCACATTACTTGGTCTGCGGCTCTGTGTTCTCCGTACCATATACGACCCATGGAAGTAAACTCAGCATGACTTGTTTTGAGCAGCCCCAGGTCTCTTACCCCTTGTGCTCATCATCTCCCTCATTTTCATCTGTCACATTTCAGTCTGGTAAGAACCTCTCCCCATTTCTCTGTTATCAGTGCTTCCACTTTCCTGGTCAATGCCCTCGGTTAGTGATTTGCGCCTCAGCGCAGCTGTTTCCTGCCTAGTTCTGCCTTTCCCCGCAGGTCCTCAGGAGATGACACATACTACACTGCTGCGATTCCAGTAAGATAATTTCAGGCACATGTTGCACTTGCACTTGCAATGTTGGGTTCACCCTTGGCTATAATTGGCGACGCTCTCCCATATTTTGTCTTTTCCAGGTGGTCCCACCCAATAGGTAGGGTCCTTCCAATCTCCCAATCAGGGCACACACTGTACAATGTTCTCTGTACTAACTGCTCACCCTTTCTGAAATCCTCTTCCTTCAACTTGTACACTTTAGAGTGTATCTCTGGAAGTATTTAAATATGAAGGGAACTGACTCAGTTGAGATAAATTACGTCCTACTGCATGCACAATTCATGGTGGAAATGGAGAAGGCCCCTCAGCAGAAGTCTCCTGGTCAGATAAAAAAAAAAAAATCCTTACAGTGGTGCCAGGGGAGGATGGATTCATTTTCTTAATGTCTCTGAAAGTGAAGATGGTCAAATCAACTTGTTGTTTTCCATGATGTTTCTCATGACAGCTGCAAGGTAGGCCAGGTGAGGCTGATTATTTAAGGATTTCCTAAGAAGAGAAGCATCTTACAGCTCAAAATTTATAATGGCCACTTCTCATGAGCAATCACTGTGGGCACATTAACAGGCAGGCTTTCATCATTCCTAAGGCATGTGGTAATAAAACACCTAACATTATAAAGAGCCTAACATCCAGTACTTTGTTAAATGTCTACTGTGTTAACGACTTTCTGGAACTTGAATAAGGTGTTTTTGTTTTGTTTTACTTTAAACAGGGTCTTGCTTTTATAGTTCAGGCTGGCCCTGAGCTCAGCCTTGAACTCATAGCAATCCTCCTGCCTCTGCCTCCTGAGTGCTGGGATTACAGATGTGAGCCACCACACCCAGAATACCTGTGGTATGTGGTTCTGATTGCTGGTGGGTGTCAGTTTCTATGCCCAGCATTGTTGTATGTGGTTAACAGGGACAAAATCTGGGCCCCTGCACTTGCAAGCTAGGTGCTGGAACCACTGAGCTAAATCCCTGGCCTGAATAAGGTGTGTTTTTGTAAATATCTATCTTAATCTATCAACATATATGAAAACTGTGCATGAACATAAAATCTTAGACTTAGTGTACATAGAATTTCAGTAATTAATATGTAGATAATATCCATAAAATAAAGTATTTACACAGGCACAAATAAATTCATAGGTTATACTATTTTATAAAATGCTGATGCTCTTAAGTAAAAAATATGAGGCAGAGTGCTGAAGTGGCTTGTCTGCTGTGGCATGCAGTAGCTCTAGAATCTATAGAAAAAAGCTGTATCTTCTATATCGAAAGGTATATATGTACATGTATATGTATGTGCTATTTCTTAGGGTGTAGTCTTTCTGAAAAGTGGATATCTTAGGATCAAAAACATGACAAAAGATGATTTTCCTAGCTTTCCTTAGAAGGCAATAGAATGATCTGTGTTCTCAGAGAGAATTACACCTTGCACTCCGGTGTGTACACAGGCTTTATCATGGATGTCCAGCCAGAATCCCCAAATCGAGCTGGAATTGGTGCAGCTGGCTGCTGTGTATACTGTTGGCTGGCCCTCTGATGTCTACATGAAATACATCGCTACTTCATTGGGGATTAACATCCTCAACAATTTAAACAGGCCTTTAAAATATGTTGCACCATTGCAGCACCAGAGTCTGAAGAATAACAGGAGAGGAAACATGTTTCTTCTAAAATTAACATGAGTAATGTCTCTAGGAGCTTGGTATTTTCTGTTTTCCATCCATTGCTGGGAAGACCAATCAAAACTTTGTACGTGTTGCTGAGTCTCCTGGAAGAGGGGACTTGGGGTTCACCAGCATGGCAGGAAGGTGTTGGCATTCAGAGAGCAGGACATGGCGCATCTTGGTAAGGTGAGGAGAGTGAGTAACTGCTCACACTGGTGAGGAGAGTGGGGCCTTCCTGGAATCTGTGTATGAGTGAGGTTCATGGGAGGCCTTTCAAAAGAGCAAAGTACAACATTGGGTCTCCACACTGCACCTGACAACAGATCTTGGCTCACATGGGTTAATGTTTATGGGTACTGGTGTCTTCTAAGGTTGGTTAAAGGGTGCACTGCAAAAGGAATATCCTCTTCCTAAAGGATGAACAAACACACTGAGAAGGACTTGATGGTCTTGGACAGAAATCTGTGCTGAGTCTCCTGAAGGGCACTGCATCCAAGAGGGAGAGGCCCAGGGCACTCTGAGTGCACTTGGAAGCACTGTCAGTGGGATTCCTTAGATGTTGTGTCTAGTGCGAGTGGAAGTTGATATCCTAGGAATGAGAGACACAAGCTGGTGTTTGAGTATTCTGTCTTGTAGGGAGGCAACAGACTTCCCACTTGTGATCCCAGTTCATCCTGGGGAATGTGTTATTCTGTCAACCTAGAGAGCATTTTCAGACTCACACTTTATCTTTAGTAGAATCTTTTCACCTGGTTAGGAGAGAAGAAGAGACGTGTAAAGGATTGTATTCATCTAAGAAAGGTGATGAAAGTTTGCCTGTTTTCTTTCATTCTGAAGAGACATCTTGGCATGCTCAGCACTCACTGTTGTTTGCAGAGCTGGAGAAATGCGTTATGAGGTAAGCTACACATAATGCGGAATTTTATATTCAAATATTATTTGGGGGTTTAAGTCTAAACACCAAGTGAAAATTATGCATACTATCAACTATAAGCTTTAAATTTTGGAGAGCTAATTATGTTTTTTTCTAATCAGTACACATTGAAAAACAGGTTGCTTTTAAGTTTCTTGATTAAATACATAATTCAGGTTGTTAAGTCTTTACAAATTTGTCATATGCATACTAAATACTAAATATGTGGCTTCCAGATTGGAGTCACAAATTTACTTTCAAGTAATAGAATTTTAGAAAAAATATGGTTGTTGTGAAATTAGATATTTACAATTAATTGTGTTTGAAAATAATTTTGTTCAAACTTGCACTCATTGTTATTTTAATTATTTTGAGATATAAATCGTGACAATTATTGATCTGCCTTTTTTTTCTATTAGTTGATCAAAGTTTACTTTTTAAACAAAAGTACATATGAATAGAACTATTAATTTTAGTTAACCTATTTCTTTGTCAAAAGTATAGAAAAAGAAAAAAATCATAGTGCTTTGTATCAATTTGTGTACGCATGCTCACACACAGATACGTATACATGATATAGTCACACAAAATATAAGTTAAAAGTATTTCTTAAAACATTTTCATGGAAAGTTTCAAGAAAGGTTCTTGGAGAAGTGGGCCAGGTTTGATACTCTAGATGCTTTTCCTTCTAGAAATGTAGTTGAGGGTAAGTCAATGAAATGGTTTGAGTTCTGATTTCTCCTTCTGAAACAAAGATAATAAATATAGAGTGTAGTGGGGTTTAATGGATAGTATACATATTAATTGTACAATAAATAAATGTAATTTAAAAATACAGTTAGTATCATTAGTAAGAATGTGATTTGTGATGTTAAGATAATATTGATCATAATAATTTATCTAATCAATTGAGAGTTGTAAGTGTCCTAGCCCTTTGGTATTGGAAAATTTTTTAAAAAGTAGTTTTATTGTTGCCATATAATATTCAAATATTGCTTAACAGCTTCATTTTTGAATTATGGAATTTGAATTTCATTTGGAATTTTTAAATTCCAAACACAATTTAAAATTTTCATTAATAAAACATCTAACCTTCATGTCCTTTATCTTCTTTGAGCCTTTTCAGCTTGTTAAATTTTGAACATTAGAGATTTCTCCTGTTCTGAGCTTATATTCTTTCTCTACGAGCTGTCATTATCACCATTTGTGTGAGACAGTAGGAAAATTATGATGACTGGTTCCTAAATAAATTCATTAAGTTTCTCCTAGAATTAAAAGTTTCTACAGACATGTCTTGCCAAGAAAAAGTGAGAACTTACTTCAAACATGCATGCATTGTGCACCAGGGTGTCCTGTGGTACTGCGGGAGTCGCCATGAGTCTCCCCATCACCCCCCGTGTGGGGCCACCTGGCACATGCACCCACCAAGCTCTTGAAGTGTCGCTGGTGTGATAAGTGCATTTAAAATTTCATTTGATACTAATTTTATTTCACTTAAAGAATTGCATATGGCCAGGGGCACTGGAGTGTGTGAAGTATAAAGTTACAAATAGTGCATGCCACATGAGGAGCGGAACGTGTGGTTACAGATAAAGTAATACTGTGACTGAAAAGAAATCATTTCTTATTTGTATGTTTTTTATAATATTAGAAAATGGCCCTTCCCTGGAAGCTCCTTCCTCTTAATTTTCTGATATTAGACGATGTTAATTCTTTACATATGGACAGATGAACTAGTCCATCCTCGATGATTTCAGAAATTCTCCGTGAATTCCTTTCAAAAAGACCAAGTGACTGATATAGGTAAATTTAGTGCTGCCATGTTTTCCTGTTCTTGGCTGTGTTATTCTACTTCTGCCCTTTCCCCATCAGTTTCTTGTTTGGTCCCATGGGTTGGCTCGGTTAGGTCTCATGGATTTGTAACTTTCCTTATTTTTCTCCAAGATATTCTTTAAAATGTTTTGGAGCACAGGTTTCATATTTGTGAAGTTTTTCAGGTGCAATCATGATATGTATATTTAATGTACCAATAAAGATTTAAAAAAAAAGACCAAGTGCGTGTGCGTGTGTGTATTTGTGTGCACTCGCGCGTGTGTGTGTGCTTGTGTGTGTGTGCGTGTGTGCGCATTCAGCCTCATATCAGGTGCTAGAGTTCCATCTATAGCGACTGTGCTCTAGAGTCTTGCGAGGGAAGAAAAGCGTGTCTGGAGTGGAGCACACGCAGCCGGGGAGGTTTCGAGAGGAGGGATACCGCAGCGTAAACCCGAGGCCGAAGCTCACGCCACAGCGGTGCAGTGTGTAGAGCAGCAAAGGCCGAGAATTTCACAGGAATCTGGCATGTCCGCTAATGGCCGGGGAAGTATGAACTGGCCTCTCTGGGGCAGAGGGAGGAAGAATCCATTCGGGGAAACTAGCTCTAACTTCGCGGTATGAGATGATGTGCAGAGAAAATAACGTGAAAGGGAGAAAATGCGGGTAATTGTCTAGACAGGCTGAATGAGTCTTTCACTACAGTAGAATAAAGAAGTTTGGCTGATTTCTTTGGAAACAGAAACTTATGAGTATTTTGAATATTAAAAATATTTTTTAAAAATGTACCTTATCACTAGAAATATCACTTGTAACAAACATAAAAAACCAAACTACATGCTGTGTTGATAAAAATGGAATCATTTATGTTTTAGATTATCAGTTCACCCCTGGAAAATCCAGGAGATACATTTTGTGAGTCAGGAGAAGTCAAGCGGCTCATATGTGAATGTGGGAATTAGTCACACGGAAATTATAATTCAAATATTTGCAGCAAGTGATGTTTTACCTGAGAGGAGTATAACATGGCAGGGAAGATTTAACATCTGGGTGAGTGAATTACTTCTGATGACCAGACTCAGTTTGTGTCCAATGTTAGAGGGGCAGAATCACAGAAGACCTAGAAAGCTCCTGGTTTGGGCAGTATTACAATCACATAGGTTTCAATTCTGTTCTGTCCATGTTTAATAAAAAATACAAAGACTTTTTGTAATATTTAAATCCTCCTGCCTCTGCCTCCCGAGTGCTGGGATTACAGGCGTGAGCCACCACGCCTGGCACTGTGGTATGTGGTGCTGATTGCTGCTGGGCGTTACTCTCCACACCCAGTATGGTTACTGGGTAATCAAATCCAGGCCCTGGTGCTTGCAAGACAGGCACCTGAACCACTGAGCTAACTCCCCAGCCCTAAACCATCTCTTTTAAAAGTTTTTTATATCAATTTGCCTCTATGAAAATGCTTGTGGTAAAGTTCAGTGTTATATTTACTTAAATTTATAAATTTCATTTGAAAAGAAAATTGAGTTTGAAAGTACTTATTGATCAGGATATATGACTCAGTAAATTTGACCTAAAACTTCTAATTCAAATTGATCTGACTAGTTAAAATCTTTGTGTGCATTACTGAAGTCTATGGGAACATATTTTGCATCCTCCATAAGTTGCCCAGATAGAATTAAATAACGGAAACATTAGAAGCAATGCAAAGAAAACGTGAAGTAAAAAAATCAATTTTCTTTTACATCTGTTCTATAAATTAAGTAATACATACATTAACACTCCTCTGTCTCTTCTTCACCTTCTCCTGCCCCTTTCCTACCTCTTGTCCTGGTTCCTCTCTTGTACACCTGCCATAACTACATTGTCGATTCTCACAACCACACATGATTTCCATTTCTCCATTTCATTATGTGCCTCCTCTAATTTTATTTTTTGATAAAATATTGGTTTTGGTTTATTGTTAGCTTTCCTATTAAAATATTGGTGCGTGGCAATTATCAGTGCCTGAAACAATCCTTGATGTAAAAAAATCAGTACACTTCTCTAAGTATAATTAAATATCTGTCCTTCAAATAAAAGATGAATGTCAGATCAGTATATTGTAACAATACTTTTATGAATCACATTTTGAAATATTTAATTTTTCATACTTAAATATTCCTTTTTAATACTGGGGATTGAACCCAGGGCCTTCACACTGAGCTACATGGTCAGGAGATTATCTATGCATTTGTTGTTGTTTGTTTGGTGTTTAGAAAGAGCCTCAGTAACTTATCTCTTATGTGACAATTTCTACCTCACAATTCTTTTTGTCTTTTAGAAAAAAAAAGATTTATAAGTTTTTTCTGCTTTTAGCACCCACGAATTGTTTTCTTTTTTCCTTTCCTTTTTGTACTGGGGATCAAATTCAGGATGTCGTGGTTGCGAGGCAGGCATTGGGATAGATTTGTATTGTTATACATCATTAGAAGAAAAAGCAAGTGCATGATCCCGGATGAGTGATATCAGGTAAATGATAAATCAACAATAATTGATTTATATATACCTGGAACAATGAAAATTCTTCTTTTAATATCTCTGAAAAATGATGCCATAGCTTCCTACAAAACGATGAGGGTGCGGGTGACTTCTGGGAAATGTGTAACTAACTTGGCAGCATGAACTCAGTGGTCAATGAAGAAATAAGCCCGGCTCCTGCATTAACAGCATTATTCTGCTGAGACAACAGCCCTTCATTTATTTACTAAATGTGTTCATTACTTTTGTGATCAATGTTGCTTACACAATGTAAACAAACTTTAACTACGAGAAGAAGAATACAAATTAGGATAGATTCTCTTGATTATAAGGAACATCTATAAAGTACTAACATTTGAAATGTTAATCATGTTTTCTGCCCTTCATGACAGAATCAATGATTTTCTCCAGGATTCCATAGCATTTATTACTTTGTTCACATACTGTAATTTATCTTTATATTTAGATGTGTATCATTGACTTAATATATTTCCAATTCATTCATATCTGAAGCTATGTACTATCAACCTACATAATTATAAAATATTTCACACATAAAACTGCCACTAATGTGTATATTTTCAAAGACTTTCCTTTTTATTGTCTCTAAGGCTATATTGCCAAATTTGATGGGCATTATTGTGACTGCACCAGAAGCACACAGCATGTGGGTGAAGTGTCACAAAGGGGAAAGTGTTCTCAGCCCTATTCCCAAGGGCCCCCTCCCCTTACAAGCAATAATATCAATGGGCTCTGGTGCCAACACCTCCTCTTGGGCAATGTCCATAGGGAGATGTCCTTAGTGGACATAATATTAGTCATCTAGAGGCAAGTGTATCCCAGGTGGGTTGATCACAGTCCATCTTGACTTTAGACTTCAAAGAGTAAACAGTGGTCTTACACAGACTTGGAGTACCCTTTGCAGGCAGCCATCCAAGAATACCTGGAAGTCTTCTCCATGAGCAGTGGTGGCTCACTCCTCCCCTGACCACAGGGAGCATTGGCTGCCAAACCCTCTGCGATGGAGACCTACTAGCCTCACTGACTAGTACAGCTGCTCAGTGATCTCACTTTTTTGCAGCTCTGTTGGGTGATTGTTGGGAAGGTTTATAACTGTGTTGGACACTGGTACTAGGTCTCCATTTCCTCAGGAAATCTAAGTTTTATTAACAACCTACAGGGCCTCACCAGGAAGATGGTCCAAAGAAATCTTTGCCTGATTGTTGTAGCCATGGGGAAGGACTTCCATAATCCCCTTGGTGGTGTTTGCTGGCTCCCTTTTGCTCTAGAGGGATACAGGACTTCTCTAGCCACCAAAACCAAATGAAAGCCATGGCATTGCTGGTGGCAAAAGCAGAATGAGATCCTTATAATTATTGGCCCTCATTAAAGAGATGAATAACACAATACAGAATAAAACAACAGAGAAGGCTTATGGCCAGAAATCAACAATCAATTACAAGAGGGCATCCACTGTTTTGCCCTTTAGCCCAATGGCCTGTATCTAACCACCCTAAATGAGTGACTAAAGGTAGATGCTACAATTGAGGTGCCAGGTGCCATTCATTTCTGTCATCACAAAATTAATGAAAAATATCCAAACCCACCTGCTCTGATTTTGTACAACTAGACCTGGCCCATGTGCTTCCAACTTAGTTTCCAATCCAATTTGCTTTCTGCTCTGAGGAAGGCCAGTATATATGCACTCTTTTCACTGCAGGATACCTGGACAGCCTTGAAAATGTACATGACTTAGTCAACAAGATCTTCTGCAATCAAAACTCAAGTGTTGCCTGGCTTCGTGTTATATACATGATGCGTTATTAAAGGGAACTTTTAGGAAGATGGCACAAGGTTTAAGTGCCCTCACTTAGCATCCATTAGACCAAGGCTGCATCACTACTGCACACAGTGTATGTATGGGGCTCACAAGGCTACGGCTGAGAAATGCACAACACAGGCCAGGGTCCTTTACTCTCAGTCTGATCACCACAGACATTTAGGTGTAATGTCTGTTGGGACTTTTATTATTTTGACAGCATCACATTCCTTATGTTATGTGATCATTCAAACTGTCTACACTTTGACACAAAGAAGTGTCACAAAGTGACACAGAAGTGACACAAAGAATGTCCCAGGTCATTCCATTAGTAAAAGTCCCAAGATGTGGCAAAAACAAATTGCACCGAGTATATAAGTGGCTTTGCTTTTACTGTCCCTGAAGTCTAACTTTATTAGAGTGCATTAGGATTTGCCTCCTGGAGACCCCAGATAAGATCAGCAAATATCTGCTGCCCATGGGGTTCTGTACCAGGTGCGGGTCACGAGCCGCACAATACACTAGTCTAGGAGCCAACTTGGGACAGCCCATTGGGCTGTATTAGAGATCAAGTTTTGCTCGTGGAAGTTGGCGATTGTATGAACATAAATTCCTGCACTTCCTTTGGAGGAAGATTGTTCTTAGGAAGCCTGAGCAAGGCTAAGGAGAGCTCCCTTTAAAATGGAAATTGTAACTGTAGTCCCAGCACTCAGGAGGCTGAGGCAAGAGGATCACTGTGAGTTTAAAATAAGCCTGGACTACATAGTGAGACACTATCTCAATAAAAAAGAAATTTAAGAGTCGAACAGTATCTTCAGGAAAGGGCTAAACCCAATCAGTGGGTCTTTTCATAGCAAAGCGAGGTGGCTCCCTCCTTGGAGAGCTTCTGGTCCACACCCTGGGGAGCACTTGAGGGCCTCTCTTCTCTGTGGCTATTCTGTGGGGTGATCCAAGGGACCAACCTCTGACAGGGAGAATGAGTGGGTGCTCTACCTACCCAGTGTGATTGCTGTGACCCCTGTGGGAAAGCTGGGCCAGGCCTGCGCTCACACCTGCCCCGGTGCAGAGCTGGGAGTTGTCTTCAGGAAGCAGGTGCCCTAGCGTAGCCTTTGGGAAACACGCATGTACACCAGTTGCTGGGCAGAGGCCCATGGGGAGCCTTGTGCTCTGGAGAGTGGAGACAGATGACCAAATAAGCCACAGACGGAGCCCACCTGGCGGGAAGGCCGCACAGCCGCATTTCCTCTTTCTGCGTCACCTGTCTCAGCATTTCCTGCTTGAGGCCTCCTGAGGTCCACTTTGATGGGACAGCAAATGTGTCTGCCAGTCACAAATGTGTCTGCTGCCTGAACAGAGAAACAAAGCACAACCAATCCGTGACGTGCTGTATACTTTCTAGTCCATGGGTCCCTCTGTGCCCACTGGAGCTCCCGGTTATCACTTGGTGATTGACTTCGCAGGACCGGCACTGGCTGTGCTCCCCACACACACTCTGCAACAGCTGTGCCGACAGCTCCGTGAGTCCTTTTGGGTTTCCCATCTTACCGATTCTGAAGAGAGGACCCGTGGGAGTCCAGGCATTTCAGCAATGGGCTCCACAGCAAGCCCCCGGTGGAACTCACACACATCCTGTTTCCTTCAACTGACAAAAGACCTATTACAAACACCAAGCATTGAAATTATTAGGGAGGAACTGACCACCTGATGAAGGACAGTAAGATACATACAACAATTAGACTCCTCACCAGGTGACTTTTTCATTGCTGGGACAAAGTCCACAGCACCCACAAATACAAGGAAAGGTACGCTGGACTCGGAATTACAGATGTTCAGTCCGTGGCCTGCTGCTCCAAGCAGAGAGAACAAGGCAGCAGGGTGTGCTGGAGCAGACTTGATCCTTACCTTGTGGCCAGGAAGCAGCACTGGAGAGTAAGGGACCAGATACAGGACCCAAGTCAGATCTTCATGACCAGTCACACACATGAGAAATACATTTCACTCTCTCCCTGGACAGTGCCCCAGACAATCAAGTTGACAATAAGCTTAGCTGCCATGGACTCCTTAGACCTAATGGAAAGAGGGCTCAATAAAGTTAAGATAATTTACTGGTACTCTACAGCAGATGCCACGTGAATGTAGCTGATCTCATCTGATCTCAGAAGCTAATCAGGGTCGGGCCTGGTTAGTTCTGGGATGGGAGATTTTTTACTGGTCTACACTATATAGAGCCTGTCTTGGGATAGTGCAGGTCAAGTACAAGTTCATTTCATCTCCATAGAAATAAAGACCTTTAATAATAAGAACTTTCTTCGACAGATACCAAACACAACAGAGATTCATATATATGGTACTGAGGGTCAAATTCCAGACCTTGCACCTGCCAGGCTGGTGCCAGAACCACTGAGTCATATCCTCTTGCCGGATTCCTGGCATTTTTGCATGACCTTTACCCAATGTCTGGGAAGAATGAAAACTAAAGTATTTCCAAAGAACAATAATTTTGTTTTGTGTCTCTCTTCAAAATCAAGGCCTTTTTAAAAGTAGTTAGGTAGGTGGATAAGTACTGTCCTCCTTCCAGTCTTGCCATTGCTCAGATCACCATGGTCCTGCTTTTGAAAGACAATGCTAAAACAGTAGAACATTGCTGAGGATTTGCTGAAGGGAGTTGCTGGCTTGGCGTCCATGTGCAAGTCTGACAGAAGTTATTTTTATTAATATGAGAAGGTATTTGATTATTATTTTATTATATAACAGATTGGTTGGAATAGCAGACTGCATTTTCTGAAATGCCACGGCAGACACAGGATGACATTTCTTTCTTTTATCCTTCAGAGAAACTCCGCGTCATCTCCCTTTTGAAGGATGCAGGTTTTTGCAACATCTGTGGTGCTGTGTGCATGGATGCCAAGCAGCAAGGAACGTTTCTCTGCACTGTTCTGACACAGGTCCTTGCCTGAGTGTTCATTGCATTTTCTACTCTGGTTTTCAGCATTTGCCATGCTTTTTCATTGTTATGAACAGGATGTTGTCAAGGATATGTTTTGTGTGTGTATGTAGACGGTCTGCAGTGAACGGTCTGGTTCTGTGCTGTGGTCACCCGAGGTCAAAACAAGCCTTGATTGGCGATTTTTGTCTCTTAGAAGAGAAGTACATGCAGAGTTCGAATAAACAAAGTAGTAAGCTATGTTTTGGATTGGAAATACGCTTTTATCATTGCTATTACACATTTTAATTCTAGTATAGCATGGTATATGGAGATGCTGAACAAGAGGCTCAAAAATTGTTTCAAAGATAACTTACTTCTAAGTAAGAAAGCTTTCATTCCACCAATGGACCGATCTTCTCAGGCCTGACCAGACTGTTGAAGTTCATCAGTATGTGGTCACCTTTGCTTTAGTCAAAACCAGCCTTCTCGGTACTGTGACTTTTTCCTCTTTTTCCTAGTTTTGCTGACCTACACTACTACTGTGCCCTACACCTGTTGTAAGACTTAACTGTCTATTCCAAAGTAAGACACATAAGTCCCCCATTTATATATAAATCTTTAGAGATAATTTTTTTATTTTTAAATCTTTATTGGTACATTACATATACACATCATGATTGCACTCCATAATGGGGATTTGTACCAGTATAAGACACAATTTAATTTTCATTTTTTCCCATAGCCCTGCCCCCCCCCACATACATAAATCTTTAAACCAAGCCATTTCTGATACTTTCCAGGAACTTTAATAGCAACATAGTCATAATCATCCAGGACACACTTTCTCTCACTCTCTCTCTCTCTCTCACACACACAAAATTAACATTTTTCAAGGTAAAGCTCTTGCTTAGAAATTGGACACTGATGAGGGAAGAGCCACAGTAGCATTCCATCGGAAAAAAATGTACATCCAAAAGGCAGTGAGAGATCACCCCATACTGTCACCATGGCAACATTTACAAAAAAGCATTCAGTATTTGCAAGGATGTAAAAAAAGTAAACTGTGGTGGGGACCCAAACTGTTACATTTACTATGACAAACAGTATAAGGGATTATCTAAAAATTACAAGTAGAAATTCTACATAGTTCCATTATTTCACTTATGGAAATTTATACAAAAGGTTGAAATTAGGATCTGTGAGGGACATTGACATTCCTAGACTCATTCCAGCACTATTCACTATTAGCATCATCTACAGATGAATGGCTAAATAAAACCAGTATCAAGGTTCATGTATTCCACAAATAATGGAATGCTATGTAGTCTTACAGTGGGTATGCAACTCTGTGGGTGAACACTTAGTACCTTCTACAATGTGACAGTCACAGAAAGAAAAGTACTGCCCAATTCCACATTTATGATGCTCCTAAGATACCAAAGTTACAACCAGATAGTGAAATAATGGCTCCTCGTAGTACTGAGAGGTAAAAATTGGCACTTTCAATCGATAGGTGTATAGTTCCAGTCAAGCAAGAATAAGCTCTTGAGATCTGTTTTTAATTGTCTCCAGAGGCTATAATGGTTTATTGTATGCTCAGCCATTTGTTAGGCAGGCAGTGTACTGCTAAGTGTTCTATCCACGGTAAAATAAAATGTATGATACCAATTAAAGGGGACCGTGTCATAACATTCTGGGGAAAGAGCAAATGAACGTGAGGTTTGTGTCTCTCATCACCGTGAAGGGGCCATTCTGGCTCTGTGCTGGCTTCCTCTCAACTTCTTTATATGACAAATGCTTAATATTTACCTTATTAAGGCTCAAAATTTTATTTTTCTGGTAGCTAATAATGTACACAGTTCTGCTGCACTGAAGTGGGAGGTTGGTGCTATTAAAACTCATCTCATGCAGGAAGTGGTACATCACGCAAGACACTCCGTGGATAATTTCAGCTTGACGCATGTAGTTAATGGTCTGATATTCTCACCTTTATGTAGAAAACAGGAAACTGAAAAATGTTTCTGTGCTCAGAACAATTTAGAAGCATTTGAAAACCATCTTCATTTTAAAGATAATGGAAATGAAACTCTGCACTGATGCTCTGGCTTCTACCTTATGGTTATTTTATTTTTTACAATGCTCATCTCTGCTAATAGTTTGCCACCACTGGATTTCACTCTGCTTCTCATATTAGTTTTCCTAAGAGTTCCTTTCCTGAAATATTTTATATTTAAAATGTTTTCCATTAAAGCCTTTAGTGGCACCTGCAGCTTTCGAGTTTTTCTAAACCTCAGATTCTGAATTAAGGTGAATTCACTTTATCGTTTGTGGGCAAACACCAGCTCTCTGTGAATCCAGAACGAAAATGACCTGCCTTTCCTGGAAATATGGTGTGAATCCATTAAAATTCTTCCACTAAACAGTGCCTGAGTGAAGATTCACCCACATGCTGTCACGCCGTGTTGATTTGTTACTGGCCGTTAGGTTTTAGACCATCCCACACAGAGCCCACTCTCTAAGTATTGTGCAGAGCAAGCCCTCACTGAATGTTCTGGAAGACAGTAAAACTCATCAAGGATGATTGAGCTGGAGAAACTGCCTCAATGTTGGTTTTCCACAGATGTACTGAGGATCATTAGTGCTAGGTTATGATGAGCTCAAAAACATTTCAACTTTTCAAAACATAAACATTGCTGGTAATGTATGCAAATTACAGGAATAGTGTTATAAAGTTGTAGCTCCATCAACAATATTCCATTTTAAAGTGAAAACATCTGCGAAGTACAGTAATTCATGATCATCGACTGACTGCAGAATTTTCTTTCTCTATGGGAGCATCTATTCTGAATGAGCAGGAGCCTCAAAAGCAAATGAATTAATGATGTCACATCCTATATAGCATATTGTGGAGTTGTAACATATAATTTCATCTCTTCTATTTCCCCTTGTCTGTGCCACGGGAGAAGTCATCTTGCTTTTACATATTGCCTGGAGAAGAAAAGAATTAGAGTCATCTTGGTGCAGTTTGTCCGGCAAGTCAGAGTTTGTTTTCCAAAAAGAGCTCATATTGGGCTGGGGATTTAGCTCAGTGGTTCCGGCACCTGTCTTGCAAGCACAAGGACCCAGGTTTGATTCTCGGTAACCACACACAATACTGGGTGCAGCAATCAGTACCACATACCACAGTGCCGGGTGTGGTGGCTCATGCCTGTCATCCCAGCACTCGAGAGGCAGAGGCAGGAGGATTGCTGTGATGTGAGTTTGAGGCTGAGCTCAGGGCCAGCCTGAACCACAAAGCGAGACCCTGTCTCAAAAAACCTAAGTGCTGTGGGACCCACTCCAAGGCAATGAAGACCCACTTGTAAGGACAGAGCAGTGATGTCCCCCCAATTCCTCTTCCTCATGGCCCTTCACACCTGTGTGCACGGAGGCTGGGAACTCTGTCTCACACACCTAGTGCTCCCGCCTTCTGAGATGTGATGCTCTGATCAACTCGACATCTTGATTAAGGCTAGTGTTATTATTCTCTGTTGTTCTTGTGATGCGAATCAGGTATTCTCACCGAAATGCTTCTACAAATGTGCTAGAAATTCAGCATTTGGTCCCTTCTCTGATAGCTTTGAAATGGAGTCTTTTGAGTCCGTCTTATGCTTCGCCTGCTGGAGCAGCCCTGTGAGACGTGTAGGTGGCTGTCACTCTCTCCGTCACAGACACTTCGCAAGTGCAGTGGGAGAACCTTTGACGGAAATGTTGTTTGTATATAATTGTTTTTCTTTTTTTTTCATAGACTGTAGTTTTAACATATATATGTTTTCCTCCTAGGAATTTTGAGTCACTTTTAAAATAATTACAAAATTTTATCTTTCTGCATGTGTGGCCTTGTGGATGAATTTCTTTATCTGTATGCTGGGGTGAAATGGGTTGTAGTGCAATTCCTTTATTCCCGGATCCCAACAAAGAAAATTACATGGGAAGTGCTGCTGTCATGTAATGGACTGACCGTGTCTCCACTACAAGGGGTCAGAACTGAGGCATGGGCATGCGAGGAAGTGGCATTTGGGAACGCAGTGATGGGAAGGTCACTCCAAAGGAATCCCTGGCGCATCACGCCGCATGGCAGGAAATAGAGATGTCCACTGCCTGCGCGCCCGCTCTGCGTGGGCGGCTGTGGGAACTTCCATGAGGAACCGTCATGCGTTCTATAGGGCCAGGATGATGGTGAGAATATTGTCACTTTGCTCACTCACTCTGGTGTCATAGCATTGCTCTCCAGGATCAATTTTGAGAACATCTCTGATGATCTGGTTTTCATAACTGCTTAGAGACCGTGTTGAACCACACCATGGAGGACAATGTGACAGCCCTGATTTCCTCCTGTCAGTCAGCTGGGATTCTTCCCAGGACGAGCAGATCACATTACATGTGGCAGCAGTCTTCATAACATTGTCTAGTCTTAAATTCTTAAAATAAATCTAAAAGTTCTTATTAATAAACTGAAAAAGAAAATTTACTTCAGTGCTTTTTTCAATGATGCAGTTTTTCATTATTTTCTTAAGAGTAAATGAATTTTCTAGTTGTAGAAAAAGGCAGATCCTTCTTATTATCTTAGACATACTGATAATCTCATGCATAAGCAAACCACAGATAAAAGTTTTAATGTTAGTTGATGCTACTAATTTAAGAAGACATTTCCCATAGTTGCAAGCCATCTAGACCTCATTTCTAGAACTCTTCAGAATTGTGTACACTTACAGCTTCCCTTATGAACCTGTGTACAAACACACCCAAGGGAATATAAGCAAGTTTATTGCTGCACTGAAGAAGTTGTCTCAGTGGGCTGCTGTGCATTTATTGTGGCTAGCGGGCTCAAAATAAATTGTGATGAAAAGGTGTTAATTAAAAATATTTACTTAATAGAAAGGAAAGTGATGAAACACTGGCACAATATGGCTCAATATTTAAGTTCATTCAAATCTTTCACAAAGCTTAACTTTGTGTTGTCTGACTGGTTTGGTTTAGGAGATGAATTTATAATGCAATTTGTATTCTTTATTTCTAAGTAATGCACTTACTAGAACTTGGTTTCCATGGAGAAATGGCTAGTTATAGAGAAAGGAGTTTCTCAGTGTTACTCACTGATGAGAGGAGGAAGTCTGTGGGACAGTGACTCACCAGCTGCAGACAGAAGAGTGATATGCCTGGCTGAGGAAGTGAACAAGCTGGATGGACTACCGCCCATCCAGCATGTTGCCAGGAGGGGATCCTGGGCCATGTCACTGAACAAGAGCGGGCTCCTCTGAGACCTGGTGGAGGTGTGGGTTCAGGTAAAAGGAATTCCAGGCACATAGCAGAAAAAGACTGTATGTGACAGTTCTTTGGTCCCTCCCCAGGGGCTGCTGGAGGCGCGGGCAGAATGTGTAGATGAGAGACGGTCCTTCACCCTGACTCAAGGCCACGGGAGCAGCGGGGATTGGGAGCAAGTCGCAGGGCCGAAGGCAGAGAGTAACCTGTGCTCTGAACACTGTGGGACTCAGATCAGGTCCTGCGACACCTCCTTCAGTGCAGGTTGGACGTGGAGCAGAGGGTGATGTCACCACTGTGAACAGTGGAGACAGGACATTGAAAGCAAGGTCTGCACACATGCCCTGGCATCATGAAATACATCTGCAAAGAGCAGAAATAATCAGCTCTCACCAGCCATCGGTAAGAACTCGCTGCAGCGGACAATGCAAATTTGTTGGTTTATTTTTCAGCAATAAAAATAATAGACAGTAGAAATAGGCCAGAATTGGAGAAAATGCTGAAATGTTTTGACAGGACCTTAAAACAGCTATAATAAATTTCATAACATATTCTAAAGTAAAAGAAAAATATATACAGTATGCAGAGAAAGGCAGAAGACAGTGAAATTCAAATAGATCTTCCAGAGATGGGAAACATCTAAAATTAAAAAAAATACCTTATGTGATATTATAAGAAAATTAAATATTTCAGAAAAATATCAGAACTCAGAGACATAGCTGTGTAATGTAAATAAAATAAGTCATGATGAGGTAAAATCAAATGAACAAAATCTCCATCACAGACAAGATATCAAGAAGTAAAGCCTACATGTAATGGGAATATTAGAGGAGGAAAGCAAGATGTGGAAAGACTAATATTAAAAAATAATGGCCAATTTTATTTATATGTCTAGCATAGATAAATAAGAAATTTAAATAGGGCCAAGCATTTAACTAAGTGGTTCCTGCATTTGCTCGGCAAGCACAAGGTCCCAAGTTCGATCCTCAGTACAATACACCACAATGCCAGGTGTGATGGTTCATGCTTATAATCCCAGCACTCGGGAGGCAGAGGCAGGAGGATTGCTGTGAGTTCGAAGCTCACCTGGGCTGCATAGTGAGCTCAGGCCAGCCTGAACTATAAAGCGAGACCCTTTCTCAAAAAAATAAAAAGAAAGAAAAAGAAAAAAAAGTCAAATAAATTCAAATAGGAAAGTAAATAAAACCATAGGAAGTGATGTCACATGCACACTGCTGAAAAAAAACAAAAATAGAAACTGATTTTAAAAAGTAACAATAGCCAGACTGAGAAAAAATGAAGAGCCAAAAAATAGTAAAAATGTGGTTACATAAACAGTCATACTTTATTTTATTTTATGGTTTTTTTTTTTTTTTTTTTTGAGACAGGGTCTCACTTTGTGGTTCAGGCTGGCCCTGTGCTCAGCCTCAAACTCACATCACAGCAATTCTGCCTACGCCTCCTGAGTGCAGAGATTACAGGCGTGAACCACCATGCCTGGCACTGTGGTATGTATTGCTGATTACTGCTGGGCGTGAGTCTCCACACCCAGTATTGTATGTGGTTAACCAGGGATGGAACCCAGGCCCTTGCACTTGCAAGACAGGTGCAGGAACCACCTGGCTAAATCCCCGGCCCCTAGGAATACTTTATTTTTAAATCACTTTTAAAGAGAATTGAACAAATAATGAAATGTGGGCCATGTAAATTGAAAATAAATACAAAAAACTCCTCCAAAGTACCCAAACTGCATGGGACTGGTTGTATTTGTAGGCAGCTCATATAAATAAAGAGATTCCTGGCCCTGTGCTAACTGTGCGGTTGCTGATTGGCAGATGAGCTGCTCAGCACCAGGCCAAGGGGAAGATGGTAGTCATGGCAACAGTCCTCAGGAACTGGACCAGGTCCCTGGCCCCTTAAATCTTCATCTCCTCTCCTGATCTCTGCTTCCTGTGTGTGTTGAGCACATTTCCTCTGCTGCACATCTTGTAGCAGGATGTTTTTGCCTTGTAAGAAGCCAACCATGGACTGAAACATTTAAAACTGTGAGCCTAAATAAACCTTTTCTCTTTTAAGCTGCCCCTATCAGGTGTTGTATTCTAGTAGCAGAAAACTGACTCATACAGATACATTTTTTTTCTGTATTTCCTAGATTATGTAGGAAGTATTTTGTTTATATATTTGAAAGGCATGTGCAGGTACTACAGTATGAATGCAAACTCAAATTTAAAAATGAAATAAAAGAGTTACAATGAATGAAGCTAATTTAGCAGAGCTAAAAAACTCAATCTATAAGTATAAAGTTCTCTTATGTTATTTAATATTTATAATAGCATTTCACATTTCATTTATTATTTTTAATTTTGAACTTACCAGTTGAATAGTAATACTTCAATATAGTGACCAACAGAATAAGCATGTGGAATATAAGCTATAAAAGATTTGATAGAAAAACCTAACCACCTCGGTTCACATTTAAGATACTGAAGCTGTATCCTATTTGACATTCTCTGGATGAAACTATGACTAAAATAGGCACTATGATAGGCCGGAAAATAACCTCAATATCTTTCAGAGATTGCAAACACATGAATATTCTTTCTCATCACAATATGGTTAAAGTTTAAGTTAATAATGAATTATCTGGAAAATGCCTCAAATCTTGAAACTTGAAAAGTTGCATTGTGAAATGAAAAAGAACTCACAAGGGAACTTGCAGATGTAATTAGACCAATTATTATAAAGTTATGTGAAATTTTATGAAATATAGCTAGAACATGGCTTAAATAGATAAAAAATATGATATTAGGAAACAAACAAGAAAAGAACAAAAAAGTCTTGATTATAACACAAATTATAAAATGAGTCCATTTGGCTTTAAATCATGATTACACAAATAAAAGAACTAAAGACACTTTGTTTTAGACTATTATGAACAAAACAGAAACATAGCTGTTCTCTTCCTTCATAAACAGGATAAATCCCCTCCTCCTCACACTACAGACCCCTCTTTCCCTTGAAGGTATAAACTGAGCTGGGTGATGGGGTCCTAGGAATGGAGAGCACAGAGGAGAAGGTAAGGACTAGGATAGGGTCACCGCCCTGCTTCCACGGCCTGGCTGACCTCAGTGGAGGGTTAGGTCCACCTTGTGCATCTTTGATTCATTTTGACAATGACAGCTGACTTCTGCACTTTCTTCAAAAACCTAGAACACTGTCTAGAAAAAATCTTCAGAGAAACTCGAATCGAAAGAAATTTTATAAGATAATTGATTCAATTGTCTTCAAAACAGAAAAGACCAAGGAAAGCAGGCTGCCCCACACTGGACGAAGCTCAGAAGAGAGATGACTGAATGCCACGCAGTACCCTGGGCTGGACCTTGAAATACAGAAGTGTCGTTAGCTATGAGACTAGTGAAGACTAGTGATTCAGTTTAGTTAATGGTAGTGAATCAAGCTTGATCTCTTGGTTATGAAAAATGTACCAAGGTGGTGTCATTCCTCAGCATTAGGGCAAACTGGAGTTATAGAGCACTGTACTGTCTTCACAACTCTTCTATAAATGTAAAACATACAAAGTTGCAAAGAGATCGAAGAAGTTTTGAAAGTTTTAACCATATATAAATTATAAATATCTAAGGAGATATTCTAACCTGATTTAAACATTATGTTACATATACTGAGCTACTCCATCAATATGTAAAATTTCATGTTTTATGTAGCAGTTAAAATAAATAACAGTTTAAACTACAGCTATCAAGCTTATAGTGTTATAAGATAAAGGCCATTGGGTCAAAGAATACTACCAAATAGAAAATACTCATTTCTCATTCACAAGAAGATGTGTAGGCAAAAGGAAATAACTATCCTCAGTACGTTTTTGTGTTTAAACATCGGAATTTCAAAGTACCTAGAGCAAGGCTTGTTCTAACTTAAAGGAGAATAATGGAAATTCAGAATTACATTCTGAAATCTCAGTACTTTTAGCTAAATAATTGATAAAAGAAATAATTTACAAAACAAATTAGCCTAATAATTGATAAAACAAATATTGTGAAATTTAAACAACAGGGTCTCTGACATCTACCTTGTGCTTCAGTCATATTCATGAAAGTGAACATTTTAGAGCAGGCTCAGCTGTGGATCTGGGCTGGCATGAGAGTGTGTTTCTATGTTCTGTAAACCGAAACATCTGCAGATAAGGCCCAGGTAGGGTTGTTTTGCGAGTGGTGATGGAAAGATATGGTGTGAATTTAAAGTATAGTAAAGACATTGCAATGAATCTCTTGCAAATGAGGGGAAGGTGCTGAGGAGACTTGTGGCAATGTATCTTACTGTAATCACTGTTTCTGTTAGGTGAAACATCGACCATATATTTATCTCACCTTGTAAAAAACCCTCACCTTACTGGGAGAGGAGACATGGAGGAAGAGGCTGGGAGTTCTAGGAATAGAGAGTTTGTGATGAAATAGTCTCAGGCAGTCACATGAAAAAATAGCTGCAGGAGGTCTGCAGAAGGGAACCTTCCTGTTGGGAAGTGTCCAGTGCATTCAAAGTGAGGGAGTGTTAGCCTGCTAATATTTTCTGTAGTCACAAAATTGTTCCTTTGCTGCTGCTCTTCCTAGAAATTCTGAACAAATATATTGACTTGTGAAGAGATTCAAACACCACTGCTATGCACAATACCAGCGCTGAATATTTGCTTCATGTGATTACAGGACAGCTTTTGATACATTTTGAAAAATTCATCTTTGGTATTCTGAAGAATAAAAATATTCTGAAAAATAAAAGATCAAGTGTCAAAATCAAGGTGGATAGCTCGTCACTATTTGAGACAGTAAGGAACATGGCAGGGGACATCAGACAGGGCAGTGAACAGCACAATCACTGGCAGTTGAGGAATCATCAGCTGCAGAGACCACACTTGGCACAGGTTACACCTGGGACCCAGCTGGGTGGTCCTCAGCAGATACCGGACAGAGCAGGTGCTCACAGTCTAAGTGTTGGACTATATCAGTGTGAGACTATATCGGAACAGGGGAGGGGAAAATTCTTTAAGGACCAGTCTGATGATGTAGCAAATTTGTTCAAGATGAAGTCAGACAGCCCCAGGGGAGTGTATTTGTGAAAAAGAATGCTCTTAAATGGGAGTATAATGACAGGAGTTGCATTGTTAGGCCCATAGCCATGGATTGTAAGGTTTTATAAATAGTCCATTAGATCGATACCCACATTCATATATGTACATCATCTCGTGTGTACATATCTGGACATGTATATCTATCCACACAGACATGGATGTAGATACAGAGCTGGTTAATGTCCTCTTACTACCTTTCTCAATGCAGAGATCTTAGATGTAACTCTAAGCATTATTCTGGGAAGAAATAGCCAAAAAAGTTCCACTGAATTTCAACCTTACTATAAGAAAATACTATAGCTAATGAAATCAGAAACATTGCATTTTAATTAGCCAGGCACTCCTGATTCTTTCTGAAAAGTCTCTTTTAGAGGTACGGTGTCATTACAAGGAGGTATTTATACACTTCTCTTGTAAGAGTCAAGTGAATCGAAGTGTTGGGACTCAGTTTCAAGTTTGCCTTCAGTATTTAGTATTAAAGCCTTCCACATGTCAACCAGCCAGTCATTCATCTATGAAATGACAAAGCTCGGTCAAATAAATTATTTGTCCCTATCTTTCTTATAATTTCATGATTATCTTTCTTATAATTTCAAGATGAATATATATTAATAAACATACATTGCTTTTCCAAATTCGAATATTTAATAATTTTGCATTTACATGTTTAAGAAGAAAAAAATGTCAAACATCCAATATATTTTTTATGTTGTTATAAAAATCAGTTGTTGAATTAGCAGATCTCTTGAACAAATATGCCACATTGCTAACTTTTTAACTGCCTGTTCATTTCTGAGAATGCTCCCTGTTTAAATCATGCATTCAGTCGCCTCTGAAGTGATTTGTCTCAGTCTTGACATCTTTGGTATGTCTCCATGATCCCCACCTGACAGTTTTGTTTCCTCTTAGAAACTGACCAACTCTGCAAGGTGAAATGTCTTCAGGCTGCCTGCCGGCTCCTTCTCCAGAGCACATTCTTTTCCTTGATTGCTACACTCCTGCTGTACTATGTTTTTAGTTCCTTGTTCTCTTCAAGCCTGTCCCTGCTCAGGATCCTGCTTTTTTGTTTGTTCTCTATTTCTACATTAAATCTGCATATATTTCATTCCTTCAAATCATTCAGAGGTCAGTACCTTTACCTCTTTACCTCTCCAGGGTGGCTGCTGAGAATAGAATAGCAAAACAGTACAAGGCTTGTTACGAATGTGAAAAACACCCCAGATCCAAGAGACACACTAGTATTTCAGAAATCTCAGTTGCTTGCTCTATATCTCTTTCTCCTTTCTCTTTCTTTCTCCATATATATAACAATTTTTACAATTTTTATACTCCCTAAAAGATATAAGAAGATGCTGCATCCATAAAAATAGAGAAAGTAGTTATAGAGAAAAATCAATTCCAGATAAGGAGTGATTACATGCAAATGAAAAGCATGATTGGTAAATGCAAGTTCTTGATTGAAGCAATAAACAGTAGACTGATTGGTACCAAAAGCTGAACAACTGAATAAACACATTTGCTTCAGACTCAAAAACAAAATAGGAAAAAGAAAAACACCTGGAAGTTAAATTTGTGTGAGCAGAGAATTATCCAGGACAATTTAGGGAGATGACATGTGAGGGCCGGAGTAAAGGGGATTATTTTAATGTTCATGGCAATGACACGGAACCTTCTCGGTTTAGTCCTCCAGTGACTGATCGCTGTCCAGCCTGAGACTTCCAGAAGAAGTGAGCTGTGCACTG
>PVIR01022471.1:0-28114 GCA_004026965.1 Petromus typicus
TCCTGTTCCTATGAACCATTCTTTTGGTGACCAGCACAGATGACTCTTCTGATTCAGCTTGTGTTGGAGCTTTAATTCAGTTGTAATTCTTAAAATATGATCAGAACTTCATTAGAATTCTTTATTTTCCTCAGAGGAATCTAACAGAAACAATCCCCTCAGTCCTGCATTTTGAAATTTTCTTAGGTATCAGAAATGCCAAAAACAAAGTATTATACTGTCTTTTATTTGTTTGCTTGCTTGCAGTACCAGGGATTGAATTTAGGGTCTTGCACTTGCTAGGCAGGTGCGGTTCCACTTAGCTATGTTTCTGGCCTGTTTTTTTTTTTTTTTTCTCTGTTTCTTTTTTTCAGTACCAGGGATCAAATTTAGGACCTTGTGCTCGCCAGGTAGGTGTGTCATGCTACTGAACTAGTTCCCCAGCCCAAGCATTGTATTTTCTATCATTTAAAAATTTGTATGTGCAATAGGAGTAACCCTTATAACTTTCTAATGTGTGACAGGGAGGGATAAACAGAATATTTATTATCTTCTTTTCCTCCCAAGTACTGTACCAGGGTTTGAAATCAAGGCATTTTGAGTGTGACACATATATTTCCCAACCTCAACCCCCTTTAAAAGTTATTTTGAAACAGAGTCATACTGAGTTGAGGAGCTGCCCAGTTTGGGCTTGAACTCACAATCTTTCCTCCTTTGCCTCCCAGAATGTGAGGATTACAGGAATGTTTCATCATGTCTGGTGTTATTGTGTCCTTCTTTCTTGTATTTGAATTTATTTTCTTTAACTATGCAGAACACTCACAGCAACTGCATAGACCATTTGAATTCAGCTTAGATCCTTTTTGTAGTAGCAAGACTAGCAAATGAACTTTTTTGGGATTTGTTCATGACTTACCACTTTTATTGTGCCTTCTAACATTTGAAAAAAATCCATTCATTAATCCATTCAACAACTATTTATTTCATTTTTCTAGTGCCAACATTGTTGAAAGTATTGGGAAGGCAAGGAATAATAAAACATTCCAGTGTTTGAGGAAATGGTCTACCAAGGGAATGAAATTGTAAATGAAGCTACAGCAACTTAATAATAACTGTAATTAATATGTTATTGCAACAAACAAAGGAAACCCCCAACTGCTCAGGATTTCTGGGAAAATTCTCTCAAATATGCCAAAATTTGATTTGGATTTTAAGATATGGGAAGATCTCATTCTAAGAGGCATTCTAAGAGGAATAGAAAGAAGAAGGATGTTTTTCATTGTTTCCTGCAGACCTCTATAAGGTTATATGGTAACCTTTTTTTTTTCTCTCATGCTTTTCCTCTCCCTTGTTAAGTGTTTTTTTGCGCTCTTGCTATATGTATAGTGGTGTATACATCACTATACATATTCCATTGCACCTACTGGTTTGATGAGGTCTTTTATTAAACAGTGGCATACCTGTGTCAAGGTATAATAAGAACTTTACTTGTATATGTGATGGTTTTACACTGAGAATGTGGGCCATGTAATAATAGGCAGCCTCTAAAATCTGAGAGTCTGACTTAAGAATTTCTCTTGTATGTGAAATTGCCATAGCAGAAGTTCATTCTGATGGTTTTGTGTGGCAAATGATTTTGCTTTGGCCTGACCTCTGAGGAATAGGAAACCAGAATTTTCTGTATTCCTAAAATGGTTATGGCAACAGATTGGAGAGAGAAGGAAGTTCTTTCCATAGTTAGAATTTAGGAAGTAATGGAATTTTTCATGCAGATAGGGATAAAGCTGGATTTCCTCTAGGAAAATAGAAATAATGAAAATTTATAATTAATTATTATATACTATTTGCAGATTTAACTACTTTAAATATTATTTCTCTGAAGAAATAAGTTTAGAATTCTGATTTGGAAAAATTTGAAATGTGATATATTTGTTGGCTGAGAACTATATATGCCAACTCAGTGTTGATAAATATATAATATTTCTGATGGTTTATATCATCTTCTTGTGCATTTTAGCATTGAATCCAATTGTTACGGTAGTTTTACTTTTTTTTCTCTTATTACCTCTTACTAGAGAATGGCTATCCTACTGTCCTTTTCTCCTTTAGAACAATTTATAAATCTTTTCCTTCATACCATTTTAGGTAGGCCTTATTCATTTATTTGATACTTAGAAAATACAGTACTGCTCAGTGGTTCCAGCATCTGCTTCACAAATGCAGTGCCCCCAGTTTGATCCTCAGTACAAAAAAAAAGAAAGTACTGCAGCTTTGCCTTTAGATATCTTTTGTCACCTTAAGGCAGTTCTTGATACTGTCAGTAAAAGGTGGCTTTCACTTGTTGTTTTGGTATTTTGAGACAGGTTAGTTCAGGCTCACTTTTAACTACGTAACCCAACCTGGTTTTGAATTTGTGGTGATCCTCCTGCCTCAGCTTTTTGGAGTGTTGGGATTACAGAGATGTAATACCTAGCCTCACTTGTTCATTTGATCTTAATATTTGAAAACCTTTTGCTATCGTAATTCTCAAAATACTTATCAGAAGTCTAAAGACTAGCTTTACTGATGAAATTATATCATGCCCTTTAGATGTGTTGTGGGAGGACAAATACTGAAAATGCCTTTAAAAAATCCAGATGAGAGTTACATACCATAAAATATAACCTTTTTAAGTGTTTGATTTATTTTTTTAAAGAATATTCATAGTGCTGTATAGCCATGTCCATTGTCTAATACCAAAACATTTTCATTACTCTGAAGAAAACCATAACCATTAGCAGTCATTCCACCCACATTCCCAAACCCCTGACAGCCACTACTTTCTATGGATTTTGATATTTCATACAAAAGGAATTATTCAAAATAGGTAGCCTTTGTGTCTGTGTTTACTTTACGTAATTCTTTCAAGCCTCTTCTATAGTTAGTACTCTCATTAGAACGTCATACTCCTCCCCTCTTTGGTAGATGGTAGGATTTTCCCATGTTGCTAGGCTAGGTTTGGACTCATGATCCTCCCACCTCAGCTTCCCAAATAGCTGGCATTATAGGCATGCACCAGCATGGCTGGATGACTTCATACCTTTTATGGCTGAATAATGCTACATTGTATACCACATTTTAAATGGACATTTGAGTTGTTTCTATTTTTTGGTCATTATGGATTATATGTTGGATTATATGTTTTTCTTTGGCTTCACATTGACTCTGATTCTTTGTCTGCAAGATTTTACTAGCCCTAACAGTACCTCACAATGAATGAATACACTCGCGCGCGCACACACACACACACACACACACACATGCACACACACAATGTTTTGTACACATATATCAATACAAAATTTTTAAGAAGTAGTAGTTTGCCTTATTCTAAGACAGTGCTCACACCATAAATTGTTGCAGTGATTTTAAAATACAGATTCATACAAGTGCTCCTTTTTCATCAAATCAGACCACTCTGACCTTTTTCTCAGGCTGTGTGTGGTGGTGGAAAAATTTTTCTTCAGCTGAATTGTAGGTTCTAACAGCCCAGAAATCCTAATTATTTATCTTAACACGCAGCTCCAGATTCTCTTTTCATTCTACTCCACAAAATATAGTTTGGCCTTCATTGGTACATTATGTAACTCTCTCATTGTATATGTGGTTAATGTTTGTATGTCCTTTGGGTTTTTCTGGTGAATGTTTAAGGTTAGAGATTATAGATTTCCTTTGGGGCAGTGATTGTGTACCCTAACTGCTGCTGGCATATTGCCAAATGGTGACAGGTATTTCAAGTAGGTTTTGTTTTTGTTGTTGCGTCTAAAGTTATCATTTGAAAATCTTTAATACTGCAAAACTGAAGAATTCGATGCATGGTTTAGATGGGTAGAAATAAAATGCCTCGTGCAAACACCACAAGCAAGATTTTATGAGCCTGCTATATTGATGTGCTGCACAAAACCGAAGGCAAAGGCAAATTTTTTTAATTGGCTAAATCTGAATGGACAGTCCAAGTATTTGAAAATTAAGTCAAAGAAAAAATAAAATAGATAGTTTTTGGGAAATACTCCCCAAACTTTTGAATGGAGATCAAATCTGTATTTCTAAAATGAAGAAAAAGAAAACTCTCTGAACCATAGCTGGCATTTAATTTTGTGTAATCTTCTTGGTTTATATCACATTATTGTTACATATTGAAGTTTATTTTTGAAGAATTATTTTGGTTAGTTACTATTTAGTGTAACTCAGTTACTTATCTCTCTGAGCTCTTTACATTCCTTAACTTTATTAGCCTATGAATTTTAACAAATAATCTTTCCATGGAGAAGAATTTACATCATGTTATAGGCCTACACTGGATGTTTCTATACACTTAAATTTATAGGTTGTCTAGAGAGCTAAAGGAATATAAAAAGAAAACTTGCAGGCTGTATTTATGTACACATTACATAAAATCAGACTTTGGGGAAAATTAAGAATATATATTGGTATATTTTATCGTGCACTTTTAAGGAAAACCAATTACATGAAAATTTAAGCATATATAGAGTAAATAAATTTGGATTTTTTTTTAACCTCAGGGAAAAGGTGCCTTCAAGTAAATGATCTCTCCTAGTGCCTTATCATTTGACTTGGATTGCAAAAATTGAATTTAGAGGTAATTTACAAGTAATTGTCAAGCATGAAGCAAAGCATACCTACAATTTCTTTTCTACTGGTGACTTAGCATTAGCTGTTCTTTTATATGGAAAGTTACATCAGTTATTTGAGAGCTGTTTATTGAATGTCGATTATATGCTAGGTTCTGTACCACATATAGGTGATTAGTGTTGAACAACCATGGTCTAACTCTTTAGGGAATTTACAGACTTTTGAGGGGCAGAGGCAAGCAAGCAAATAGTTAGTTATAGGAAAATTAATACATTGCCATAGGGTACCTACTCTGCTCTTGTAGGCTCAAAGATGGTATTTCAGTTGTGATTTGAAGATAATCAGAAGTTACACAAGTGGCAGTAGCTTAGAGGGAGTGGAGGAATTGGGGAGTTGCCGTGCAGGCTACAGAAGGTGGCATCCAGAATTTTAAAAAAAATATTGGAGGAAGGTGAGTTTGATTGAAAGGATAGCAGTGGTATATAACAAACACTTTGTAACTTAAATTTTTTTTCTGAGCTACTTTTGGGAGCTTGAATGTTCCTAGGAGTTAAATCTCTCCCTGGCTACTGAGTAGGTTATTATTGGATCTGAGGGATGTAGTGAAAAGAATCAAGAATGCCCAGGACTTTGGCTGGGACAGCTGGATATTCCCATTCATGTGGATATCCAAAAGAAGAGCAAGGTTGGCAGAGAAGATGATGGAGTTTTGATGTATTGATTTTTAGGTTCCTGTATCTAAGAGATGTCCATTAGGTAGACATAGGGATTTAGTGCTGAAAAGAGGGTTCTGGGTAAGTAAACTTTAGAGTTGGCAAATACTTGAACTAGAAGCTCTTGAAGGAAGTTGCCTGGGAGAATATGTAGAGGAAGTAGAGGCTATAGGATGGTGTGTGGAGAAAGAAACGTCTATCCAGGACCGGGGGACCAAGAAGTTGAGTCTAGAGAAAGGATAATGTGTAGTGTATAGCAGATGTGCTGTACATGACAGCCTAAAGAAATATTGGAACCTTGTAGGTAAAATAATAGCCTAGAGTGACGTGTAATATGCCACTCAGATAGGAAGGAGGTAATGGTATATGTAGGTCAAGTAAAATATTTTAAACAAGTAAAATTTTAGCTGAAGATTTTTGGATACTGAAGTTTAAATTATAATATGCTGTGTGTTTGGGGGGGGGAGTGGTATTGGGGATTGAATTCATAATATTCACATTTAATTATATCCCTAGACTTTTCTTTTTGGTTTTAGTTTTGAGACAGTTTTGCTTTATAATTCAAGATTGCCTCTGAACTCTCCCTTGCTCAGATTGGCCTTAAACTAGTAGCAAGCCTTCTGTTTCAGCCTCCCAAGTGTTGGGATTACAGGCATGGACCGTCACTCTTAACTTTTGAGACAAGGTTTTTGTTAGGTCTCTTAAATTACCCAGATTGGTTTTTGTGCTCCTTCATGGCTCTGTTTCAGTCTCCCAAAGTGCTGGGATTATAGGCATGTACCACCATTTCTTACTGCTTTGTAAGTATTACCCAAAATATTTAATACTTCTGTGGTTAGCTCTATCAGTCCAAGTTACATAATGAAAAATCTAAGTACCATTTTTGTTTCTACATTGGCTGTGTTGCTAAAGCTAAGACTATAGATGCCATTTCTTTGTTTTATTTATTTGCATGATATTAAAGGCAGTTTCTATTTTGTAAAAAAGAAAATAGCTTTTTATAAAAATGACATTAATGCTAAAAATTCAAATAGCACAGAAATGTATGTAGTAACTGAAGCTCCTAACTGCCTGTTTAGAAGACAGTCTTTTTGTCTCCAAATAATTGAATGTGAGTGGATTAATGAAATTTAGGATTTTTAATTAAAAATTATTCATTTTCCATATTAATAAATACATTTCTGAATCATTTTTATTTCAGAGTATCACATGACATGTATGCGTGTAAATATGTATTTAGTTAACCAGTTCTCCAGTTGATGACATTTATTTATCCATTATAGTTGCAGAGGATATCATTAAATATGTCTGTAGTTCTCCAGTAATGTCAGATCCTTAAACTAGAATTTCAGGATCAAAGGTTATATATTATCAACAACTGTATTTTTATTATAAAATGATTGAATTAATGAACTGAACTAAAAAGTAAACAGTAGAGAGAAATAAGCAGGAAAATCTTTTTTTTTTAAGAGTTGGAAAAGTTTCTTGAGAAAGAAAGTTTCTGCCTAATCGGATTGAAAGTGAGGTCTAAACTTCAACCAGATTGCTCATTTAGTAGTGATCTGAGAACAGTGTAGCAGAAGTCAGCCAAGGTGACGGCTTCAGATTTTTTGTTTTTGTTTTTGTGAAGTACTGGAGGTTGAACTCATGACCTTACACTTGCAAGGCAGGAAGCAGCATCACTGAGCTAAATCCCCAGCCCAAGCAGAAAAATCATAACTCCTCCTTTTATCTTTTTGAATTTTTTTTTTTTTTTCTCTACGAGGGATTGAACTCAGGACCTTAGGCTTGCTAGGCAGGCACAGTGCCACTGAGCAACGTCGCTGGCCCTCTTTTTATCATGCTTTGAGTTGGACTCCTCAGGGGTAACATGGCTCCTTTTATGTATGCTTATAGAAGCATGAATATCCAGTGATTGACTTTAAGGTTTAATACTTTATTTGTTTTGAACAGATAGTACCTATGGAAAAAATTTAAATATTCTTTGCATTGCTCTTTTCAGTTCATATGGTTTAGAGGTCTGTATTAGCAGATGTAATTCATGTCATCAGGTCATCATTGCCTTAAGAATATAATGTAATATATAAGTCAGCCAAAGTACATTCAGGTTGTTTTCCAATGCAATTGAAACAGTTTTATAATAAATTTCCTTCATGTCTGTCTTTGTATACAACATGCTTTGAGGTAGAAGTGGGAGTTTGCAGACTACCAGAGTTCTTTTGGGGCCATTTACTGTGGGTGATGCCACTGGGAAGAAGCAAAGGTTTCATCAAGCAAGAAAAGCGCCCTGCAGAAAGAGGGAGAGGGAGGGGGAGGGGCAGGTGGAGGGGGAGGGAGAGGGAAGGGGAGAGAGAGATAGGGAGAGAAGGAGAAAGTGCTTAGGGACTTTTATCCTTTCTAGCTTCTCTCAACAGTTCTAGGGATTCTGGCCACCATGCCCAAGTACTAATTGCTGGTTACAAACTGAGCAGAGCAGTGTAAGACTAGAACAGTGAAGACCAACTTCCCGGAGTAAATGTTAACATGCCTGGGTGTCAGGCTCATTAAAGTCCAGTCAGTCTGTGACCTCTAAGAGGGTTGTAACAGTTACACTCACATGAGAAGCCCCAAAATAAAATTTACCTTGAAGGAAGAAATGGGAATAGATATAATAATTACATGTTTGAGTCATGTGGTAAATACTTTGTAAAGTTAGAATTTTTGGACGATTCTTTTGGAAATTTTGTATTAGGTTTTCCTCTGATGGTTCTATTTTTTTTTTTTTTTTTTTTATTGTTGTTGTTGAGACAGGGCTCACTTTTGTAGTTCAGGCTGCTCGTGAATTCAGCCTGGAACTCAGCAATCCTCCTGCCTCTGCTGCCTGAGTGCTGGGATTACAGGTGTGAGCCACCACATGGCATTGTTGTATGTGGTTACCAGGGATTGAACCCGGGGCCTTGCACTTGCAAGGCAGGCACCAGAACAACTGACCTAATCCCCAGCCTAGGTCCTATCTATTTTAGGTTACTAATTGGAGTGGAAAATTTAAGAATTAGGTAGGTATTTAAAATTATAATAATTTCATGATTTATCCTGTGTTTACTTTCATTATACCTTTCTATTCCAACTTAATACGGTTGCAGAAATTTGTGTTTATTTTAGATGTTTGATATTCTTGATGTATGAAACTTTTCAAACCTCCTTCTACTCATCACTGACTTCTAGAGTACTCTTTGCCTGTTACCTAACTTTTGCTATTCTCGTGTCCTTTATTCTGAACAGACCTTCCATTCTTCCTTTTCTCTCTTTCTCTTCTTTTTATGTATGCCTTTTCTGTTTTATTCTGATTTAGACTTTGACTGTATTCCTGTCTCCTTTTTAAGTTGTATTCACCTCTGGGCTTGCCTGTAACATGAAGCTGAAGCCCTTTGTGTTCCTGTTCTGACTTTGCATGTTCATTAGAGGTATTTACAGTACTTAAGCAGGTGGATGATTTTCTGTAAGACATCTCTAATGTGTTTTATAATTTTTAAAATTTTGAAGAAACTTTTAAAATGCTAAGTCCTGCTAAACATAATCTTTTATCATAGACATAATTTTTGCTCAACAGAACTTGGAAAATACTCCTTACTGTTAGGAAACTGAAGCATACAAGCATTTTATCTTTATACCTGAAAATCTATTTTGGAATAAATGAATCAATCTCTAGCTGAGAATTTAAACCATATATCCTAGAGCTACAAGTCTCTATTGTTTTATTTTTGTTAAGACTAGCTGACTTTTGTAGATCTGTAAGTTTGTGACATGAACTAGACTGGGAGTTATGTACATGAAAAACATAAGGAAATCTAAGAGGACATGCTACTCACCATCTGTTTCTCTTCAGGAATTTTTTCATCCTTTTTTTTGATAGGACCATTCAGTTCTAAAAAGGGGAGTGAGTCCTGGTGTGTGTGTGTGTGTGTGTGTGTGTGTGTGTGTGTGTGTGTGTGTGTGTATGTATGTGTATGTTATGTGCATGCTACTAGAGATTGACTCGAGGATTTGCACATATTTACATCCATAGCCATCTTTTTAAGTCTCTCAGTTGCCCAGACTGTGCACAAGCTTGTGATCCTTATTTCTCAGGTTTAAGGAGTGTGGACATGTGCCACCATGCCCAGCTAAGCCTGATCTTCCCAAGTCCCAAAGTTTTAAATTCTCTTATTAATTAATTTATTACAACTATGTTGACATCCTGAAATAGTTAACACAAAAGTGCCATGAACCAGGCCCAGAATGTCAAACAACTACTTGCTGCTGTTCTTCTGGGTATATAGCAACCCAGGCAGATGCCTACAACCAGGGACTAATGTTTTCAATTCTAGCAAAAATATGCCCAATTATATATTTTTTTAAAAATCTGTTTTTGATCATCAGTCATGAATACCATGTATTTTAGTATATTCACAGGTTTGTATATCCCATACTGCAATTATTTTCAGAATATTTTTGTTCTTTCTAAAAGAAATTCTGGACATAGTAGCAGTCATTCATCCTTTCCTCTAGTCTTGGGCCTTGTACAACCCATAATACTTGCTGTCATGGGATTTGCCTGTTCTGGACATTTCATTCCTATTTTAAATATGTCATATAGTATTTTGTGGCTTCTTTAAATTTTTCCAGAGTTCATCCAGGCTGCAGTAAATACCATATTTTAAGTTTATTCATTAGTTGAAGAATATTTGTTTCTATTTTTTGATTTTTGTGAATGATGATGCTGTGAACATTGGTATACAAGTATGAGTCTTTGGGCTGGAAATTTAGCTCAAGTGGTGCTGTGCCTACCTTGCAAGCACAAGGGCCAGAGATCGATCCCCAGTAATGCGAAAAACAAACAAGTATGAGTCTTTTTCTTCAGTTTCTAGTATTCAAAATGCATGTAAGTAGAATTGCTGGATCATAGAACTCTGTTCAGCTCTTTGAGTAACTGCTCAGTTATTTTCCACAGCTGCTGCACTGTTATATGTTTCCATGAGCAGTGTACCTTGCTAACAGTTATTTTTCATATTGTAGATAATAGGCATTCTTATGATTATTAAGTAGTACCTTATTGTGATTATTGTGTACTTATATTTCATAGTTAATGATGCTATTGAACATCTTTTATGTGCTTATTGACCATTGGTATAGCTTCTTGGAAAAATTCATTACAACCCTTTATTTTCAAATTGAGTTATTTGTCTTTTTGTTTTTGAATTGTAAGGAGTTCTTTGTATATTTTAGATAAGACCCTTATCCTATATCTCATATGCATATATGTAGGTGGCCTTTTAGTTGTTTGTTATCATTTATGTAGCAAAAAATGTGTTAAATTGCTCCATTGTCTAGTGTGTCTATTTTTTCCTTTTGTAATTGTGTTTTTGGTGTTGTAGCTAAGAAACTGGCTTACCTCAAGGTAAAGAAGACTCACACATTTTTTCCTAGAAATTTTATAGTTTTTACTGTTATATTTAGATCTGTGGTTCATTTTGAGCATCCTGACTTGATGGATATCCAGTTCTCTTGAAATGTCTAGGCAACTTTATTAATTGATGTAGACATAAAAAGATAGACTCAATATAAGTTTATCCTTAAGCTACTGTAGTGTCATCATTAACTGTAGTTGGCTTTAAAATTGGAAAGTACAAGCCTTGCAACTTTTTTTTTTTGAAGATCATTTTGACTTTCCTATAGTTCCTAGTCTAAAACGTTACATTTAGTACTATCTCCTATTTTCCTGATAGATTATGATGTTGGGTAGCTTGGAAATATGTGTTTATAAATGGTTCTATGAAACTAAGTTTTTTTGGTTACTGGTCTACATTTAATTTACCAAACATTTATTTTAATTGGATAAAAGTAATTCTAAAATGTATTACATAATAAAAATTATATACACAAACACATAGTGTACTTGGAACATAATTTAGCTTTTGAAATACAATTTATAATCTTTATCGTGTATTTTTAACTATTATGCTATTATTCACACCTTTTTTACATTGACTAGGTATTTGGCTTTTGTATCAGTCATTTAAATAGCTGTGTCTTTAGAATTCACGTGCCTATGTTGTTTTCCTTGTTCTCCTTCTCAGTTGTCATTAAAAAACCCCAAAACAATAAGTTATGTTTTTAAACCACAGAATATTAATATTTGTATTTAATTGATTGTAGAAAATGCAAGTAAATTTTTTTTTTTTTTTTTTTTTTGAGACAGGGTCTCACTTTGTAGTTCAGGCTGGCCCTGAGCTCAGCCTCAAGCTCACATCACAGCAATCCTCCTGCCTCTGCCTCCCGAGTGCTGGAATTATAGGCATGAGCCACCACTCCTGGCACTGTGGAATGTGGTACTGGTTGCTGCTGGGTGTGAGTCTCCACACCCAGTATTGTATGTGGTTACTGGGGATCAAACCCGGGCCCTTGCGCTTGCAAGACAGGCGCCAGAATCACCAAGCTAAATCCCTGGCCCAAATGCAAGTAAATTTTAAGAACAAAATAAGATTCACCTTATTTGTCCCCTGAGGCATGAAAAAAATATTGACATTATAGTGCTCTTCATTTTGAAACCTTCATTTCTTCAGTAGTAGACTATGTATATTCTGTGTCATCAGCTGTCTAATCTGTTATGTTTTAGTGTCTGTATTGTGTTTTGAAGTTGTGTTTTTTTTATATTTTTCATGGTTCTAGTTCATTGCAGTTTTTTTTTTTTTTTTTTGAGATAAGGTCTTGCTTTGTAGTTCACATGAGATCGAGTGTGTTCAGGTGGTATGGCTGTAGACTCACTTTGTAGTTCAGACTGGCTCTGAATTTACTACGTAGTCCAAGCTAGCCTGGAACTTGCAGCAATCCTCCTGCTTCTGCCTCTTGAGTGCTGAGATTACAGGCATGAGCCACCACACACAACCTTGTGTGGTATGTGGTGCCTGGGATGAACTCAGGACTTTGTGCTTGCCAGGCAGACTCTGGAACTGCTGAGCTAAATCTTTGGCCCTGCAGTTTCATTTTTATGGCTTAATATTTTAGGTACTCCTGATTTTATCCCTAAGAAAAATTCTTAGAAGTGAGTTTGCTGGATCTATTCTTACTATTTTTTATTTTTAAGGCCAAATATTTTCTTAGAATATGTGAATCATTTTGTTATCTCCTTCATAATGAAAAAGTGTAACATTTGCCTTATCTTTGATAAGGTTTTAATTTTGTATTTTCTTTAATCTTTGGAAGTTTGATTGAAAGCCTACAGAAATTTTGGTTTTGTTTACATGTGTTTGACTAATTAAATTCATAATTTTGTTATTAACTGCATTGCCTAACTATATTTTTCACATTTTCCTATAATCTTCAAAATTTGTTTTTGCAAATGTTTTGTTTTGCTTTATTTTTGTTCTTATGACAGATATTTCCAATATTTTGTCTGTTTTTCAGTATTAGATTTTTGAATATGTAATGAAATGTAATTATTGGTTATCTTTTTCTTCAATCTAAATCTTTTTTTTTGAGACAGGGTCTCCCTTTGTAGTTCAGGCTGGCTCTGAGCTCAGCCTCAAACTCACAGCACAGCAATCCTCGTGCCTCTGCCTCCCTGAGTGTTGGGATTACAGATGTGAGCCACCATGCCCAGCACTGTGGTATGTGGTACTGGTTGCTGCTGGGTGTGAGTCTCCATGCCCAGTATTGTATGTGGTTGCTGGGGATTTAACCCAGGCCCTTGCGCTTGCAAGACAGGCGCTGGAACCACTGAGCTAACTCCCTGGCCCTTCATTCTAAATCTTTTAGTTATGTTTTCTTTTAATATTTTCAGAAGTTTAAAAATATTTGCAGTTAAAGTTTTAATTTTTTGTTGAATTTAATTGATGGAAGTTGTTAGTGTTCTAACTTTAATTTTCCTAATATTTTAATGCTATTAAATAACTCACATTTGACTTGAAATGTTATTTTCATTATTACTCTAAATTCTCAATATATTTGATATTTATTACTTAACCTTCTCTGCTCTTCTGATATGTTTATTCTTATATTATTCTTCTTTTTAAAAAGTTTTGTAGATTTATGATGTCTAGTAAGACTAGTACCTCTATGTTACTCTTTTTTGAAAAAAAATTATAGTGTTTCTTGTTCATTTAGTCTAGCCAAACTTGAAGGTCAGCAACTCAGATTCTAAAAACTATTTTGAGATTTGAATTGAATTGTGTTAAGCTTGCAGTTACTTTGTAGATTTATGGTTATAGTTTCTCCTTTATTTGAATTTTAAGAATGTGATCTTTGGGGCTAGGGATTTAACTCAGTGGTTCCAATGCCTGCCTTGCAAGTGCAAGGGCCTGGGTTTGATCACCTGGGTTCAGTCCCTAGTAACCACATACAACAATGCCAGGCGTGGAGACTCATGCCCACCAACAATCAGAACCATATACCAGAGTGCCAGGCGTGGTGGCTCACACCTGTAATCCCAGCACTTCGGAGGCAGAGGCAGGAGGATTGCTGAGTTTGAGGCTGAGTTCAGAGCCAGCCTGAACTACAAAGCGAGACCCTGTCTGAAAAAAAAAAGAAGGTAATCTTCATCTATACTGTACTATTGTTTATTATATAGTATTTTATTTATTTTAATAGATTTGAGCACAGGTTTTATGGAATATTTGGGACATATTAAGTTTGTTGTTTTTGAAATGAAGATTTAAATAGACATCTTATATTTCATTTGGTAAATCTAGGAGATGTACACACATATACACAAACATACCTATTCAACTATTGTAGAATTTAAAAAATATCCCTATGAATAGAAATGATTTTTAAATCCACATTAACCTAGCATGTATCTCAAATAGTTATAGACTATAGTTCCTATCTAGGTAGTTTAAAATTTTTATGGCTTTTTTAGTTCATAGTCTTGGATTTTCTAGGTAGACATTCATATCATCTGCAAATAGTTTAATTCTTGATTCTTCTCTAGTACTTCAGCTTTTGAAAACCTGGTGTTTTTATATTGGCTGTTGTTTCTTTTAGTAATTTTAAAAATAAGTTCATCTTTTTACTGGTAATGTTGGAGATATTTTTGCCTGAATTTTGACTTTTAACTGTGTTAGGTAAAAGCTCATACTTTTATTCTGCTAATATTACTAGATTTGTGAGTTTGAATAGCTCATTTGATCTTTGTGAGGATGTCAGATCTTTAATGCATAGAATAAATTTATCATAGTTTTTTTTTTTATAATACAGTTGCATGTAAACAAGTTTTTGTGATCTGATAGGCCGGATGAGTTACATGTACATACATATTTATTAAATTAATATCACTTCTTCAGTCACTTTTATGATGCCTTTCTTCAGTACCCAATTATGCTAATTCATAATTTTCAAGAAGTTAAGATGCCCAATTCAAAAATGGGCATCTGAAATGAACAGACACTTTTCAGAGGAAGAAGAAAAAGCAGCTAAGAAGCACTTGAAGAAATGTTCAACATCATTAGCGATTCAAGAGATGCAGATGAAAAGAACACTAAGATTTCATCTCACTCCACAAAGAATGGCTGCTATCTCAGAATTAGCCATCAACAAATGTGGTGAGGCTGTGGAAAAGAAGGAACACTCCTCCACTGTTGGTAGGAATGTAGACTTGTACAACCACTGTGGAAATCAGTGTAGAGATTTCTCAAAAAGCTAGGATTAGAGGCCCCATTTGACCCTGCTATTCCTCTGCTAGGTATATATGCAAAAGAATTCAAAGATTTATATCACAGAGATTATGTGCACCGATGTTTATAGCCACTCAGTTTGTGATAGCTAAATCTTGGAAACAACCAAAATGCCCATCAGCTGGGGACTGGATAGAGATGTGGTTCTTTTATGGAATAGAGTTTTAATCTGCCAAAAAAATAAGATTGAGTCATTTATACTCAAATGGATGTACCTTCAGCATATTCTCATAAATGAAATAAATAGGTTACAGATGTGTAAATATCATATTTTTTCCCTGACATGAGAAAATGAAGATGTAAATGAGTTCTAGAATGAATGGTAGATATTGTGAAATAGAAAATATTCAAAGGAAGTGAAGTATAGGGCTAAGTAACAAGGGGTAAAATAATGAGATGATAATAAAAAAGAAAGGTAACAAAGCTTATGTGTATAGGGGCGGGGGTTGTAGGGTGTATAAGGGCATAGGAAAAAATGAGAATCATGTTGTGTTAATACTGGTACAAATTCTCTTTGTTGTGTATATCCTCCTAATGTGTATATATAATGTACCAATAAAGATTTGAATTTAAAAAAGATGCTTATTATTATTAGTTGATTTTCCTAAATACGTTTGTTTGTAGGTGACAGTTTATAGTGTCTGCTACAATAACATGGTTGTTTCTCAGAAACCTCTTTCTATTAAAAGTCTTACAAAAACAGCAGTTTTATTGAGGAAGGAGATCCAGAGTTTTTGTAGGACTGTTGAAATATAAGCATTTTTAGAGTTGTAATCCAAAAATAATGCATTGATCAAAAACTTTTTTTTTTTAAGACAGTGTCTCACTTTGTGGTTCAGGCTGGCCCTGAGCTCAGCCTCCAACTCACATCACAGCAATCCTCCTGCCTCTGCCTTCTGAGTGCTGGGATTACAGGTGTGAGCCACCACACCTGGCACTGTGGTGTGTGGTACTGGTTGCTGCTGGTTGTGAGTCTCCACACCCAGTATTGTATATTGTTACCAGGGATTGAACCCAGGCCCTTGCGCTTGCAAGACAGGTGCCGGAACCACTGAGCTTAATTCCTGGCCTGATCAAAAAATTTTTTTAAAAAAAGGACACTGTGTGTTTCCTTGTTCACTCTTTAGGTCCTATACTCGGAAGATTCTTAGCCTCTTCTATCACCTTGGTCTTTGACCATGCCATTTTGCTTACACAACCATTCCCATTTGCCATTAGTAAACAAAAGAATAAAAGAATGCTTAAATTAACAAAACAGTTCTGTCCAAAATACCTAGACATTCAAACAGTGCAGCTATGTGTTCCTGTTCATTACACACAACTATTATTTATCTTATTTATGCAGTACTGATTGTAGTTGGCATTGTAAGAGTCATAGAGCGTTTGTGTGCTGATTTTCCCCCCTGATTAATTGGTGATATTATATCCACATTATGCTATAAAAACTAATCCACTGAAAGTTTAGCCTATATTTGCTAGTACAGGATGAGTAGTAAGTATTGTAAATATTTGCTGACTGCAAATGAACAGATGGCCCATTTCAAATATTGAGACTCATTATTGCTCTAGTTTGGTACAGATATTCAGGTTGGGCTCAGTAAATTGTACATATTGGATTGTGGTTAAAAATAAAGTATAAAATAAAATCCTGTAGTATAAGATCACACTACTTTTTAACTTTCGATGTGTTATTACAATATTTGAAAGTAAGAACTACAAGAGATTTGGTAATAGCCAAACTAAATGATTATAGAAAAGAACCATAATATATTAACTAAGAAGCTGAGCTTCTTAGAAATTGGAAATTTCCTTGGAAGTTAAAGGGATAAAGTTTGAAATAAAAGAAGCTATAATCATATAAATAAGATAGACTTACTATTAAATCTCAGCCTGTAGAGTTGTTACTTCTTTTCCCATTCTTTTTTTTTTTTTTTTTTTTTGAGACAGGTCTCGCTTTGTTATTCAGGCTGGCCCTGAGCTCAGCCTCAAACTCACATCACAGCAAACCTCCTGCCTCTGCCTCCCGAGTTCTGGGATTACAGGCGTGAGCCACCACGCCCGGCACTGTGGTATGTGCTACTGATTGCTGCTAGGTGTGAGTCTCCACACCCAGTATAGGTATGTGGTTACCGGGGATCGAACCCAGGCCAGAACCACTGAGCTAAATCTCCCGGCCCTCCCATTCTTGAAATAGGACACTAATGTAGAAGTTCTATGGTACTTTATATTAAATTTGAAACTTAGTTCAATTCCTTGAAAGTTTAGATATATTCATGAATGAATATTTAGGTATATTCATAATTACTACATGGAAATAAATCATTTTAAGGCTTCATTCTTAGTCTTTGCAGGTTTAAATCAAGGAGTATAAGTATATTATGCCATATGGATGTCGTTTCAAATATCTGCTTTGTTCATCTGTGGAAGAGGGACAACACTAGTTTGTGACCCAAGTTGTAGGCCTCTGTGACTAGTAACTGGAAGCAAAAGAGAATATAATCTTTGTACCTTTTCAGAAAGAACTTTAAGTTCTACAAACATGGAAGGAAAGGCAAATAATTTATCTTTTGGCAAATGTTTTGAAGTATATTATAAATGACAAATTGATATCATAGAAGAATTCAGCTATTGGATGGGTGGCTGTTTGCATTAGATGACTTCTAGGGTCCTACCAGCTCTGATATTTCATAATACAGTATCAGGAGCCATTATTAGAGAACATTAGCCTGAATCAAGTATAAATCTTGAAAAAGGACAAGTTATGCTATAACCTGGAGATGACTATTTTCCATTTATTTAAAATTAATCATTTTATCCCATTCCCCACTCAAGTTCCCTCACCTCACTGTGTACAAAAGCTTTTTTTCCATTTTCATTTTTTTCTTGTCCTTTCCTCTTTCCCTCCCCCCTTCCTCATTCCTTTTCCCATTTGAACACTTTCTTTGCATTTCCCAGCTTCCATTATACATTTCAGTCCTTATTTCCATTTTCAGCTTCTCACAGCAGAGAAACAGTATGATACTTAAATGTGTGTCCAATTTATTTCACTTAAGAGTATCGTCTCAGGATCCATCCATTTAGCTATAAATGTCTGAAACCAACCCTTCTTTATGGCAGAGTAGTACTCCATTCTATTAAAAAACCCACATCTTCTTTATCTATTTTTCTGTTGATGGGGATTAGGATTGTCTTCATGACTTAGCTACTACCAACTGTGCTGCTACAAACATGGATGAACGTATATCACTGTGGTATGATGCTTTTAATTCTTTTTTTTTTTTTTTTTTTTTTTTTTTTAGGTTTTTTGAGACAGGGTCTCACTTTGTAGTTCAGGCTGGCCTTGAGCTCAGCCTCAAACTCACATCACAGCAATCCTGCCTCTGCCTCCCGAGTGCTGGGATTATAGGCGTGAGCCACCACGCCCGGCACTGTGGTCTGTGGTACTGGTTGCTGCTGGGCGTGAGTCTCCACACCCAGTATTGTATGTGGTTACCAGGGATTGAACCCAGGTCTTTGTGCTTGCAAGACAGGTGCCAGAACCACTGAGCTAACTCCCCAGCCCTGATGCTTTTAATTCTTTCGGGAAGATACTGAGAAAGATATAGCTGAGTCAAATGGAACCTCTAGTTTTAGTGTTTTGAAGATTCTCCACACTCATTTCCACAGTGGTTGCACCAGTCTCCATTCCCACCAACAGTGGAGAAGGGTGCCTTTCTCCTTACAGCCCCACCAGCATTTGTTATTGGTTCATTTCTTAATAAGAGCCAGTCTTTCTGGAGTGATAAGGACTCTCAGCATTGCTTTAATTTGTATTTCATGAATGACCAATGGTGTTGAACATTTTTTTCATATATTTATTTGCCATTTCTAATTCTTTGTTTGAGAAGTGTCTTCATTTCAGATGCCTATTTTTGCGTTGGATCTTTACATTTGGAAGGGTCTGATTTTTCTTAGTTCTTTGTGTACTCAATAGTAGTCCTTATTTGATTGTTTATTTGTTTGAACAGCTAGTAAAATATTTTTCCCCACTACATGGCTTGTCTCTCACTCTGTTGGTGGTTTATTTGCTGTGTAGAATATTTTTTAATAAGATAAAGTCTGAGTTGTTGCTTCTTTGTAATATTTCCTGTGTGGTCTTGTGTTTTGTTTCTTTGCCTGTTCTAAGGACATCAAGTGTTCTACCTATAAATGTAGAAAGAATAAGAATCAGAAAAAAGTATTTGCATTCTCAGTGTAATAATCAGTGCAGGAACTAGCCATTGAGTGAAAAAACTTGTTGAAAAATAAAAACATTCATGTAACACAAAGTATCAACTCATATTTTATTTACAAATTGGAAAATAGAAAATTTACCTTTTTAATGGAGAGGCCTGGAAGTAACTAGGTTAACAGACTGAGAAATTTTAGCTATCTGAATAAATAGCCTATAATTTTTGCCTTCTTATATGATGCAATAAGAAAAGAAAGCCACTAATGTAGCATTCTTGACAAAAATATTTCACTTAAGTCTGATTGTGAAGGAATAATTAGACACATCTAGACCACTGGTCCAGTCTCTAAGAAAATTAGCTTCATGACAAACTTTATGGAAGTGACACTGGTGAAGTTTAATGTAAAACAAAGGAGACAAAACCAGATTCATTTCATGATTTCTGAATTGAATAAAAACCAATATAAAAGATAAGTTTTGAATATTTGGGAAAATTTGAGTATGATTGTATATTAGATGAGTTTATAAAAATGTTATGTTTGAGGGGCATATAAATGATATTTTACTTATGTATGCTATAAACTTCCCTCTTAGGCCTATTTTCCTTGTGTCCCATAGATAGTGGCATATTGCACCAGCATTATTGTTTGACTGTAGAACCTATCTAGTTTCTTTAATTTTATCTGTGACCTATTGATTATTCAGGATAATTTTATTGAATTTCCACGTGTTTGCATAGTATCTGTGGTGTCTTTGACACTAATTTCTAATCTCATTGAAATATAGTCTGATAATATACATGGGATAATTTAATTTCTTTTGCATTTGCTTAAGCATGGTTTATGAACTAGTATCTGGTTTTGGAGAACATTTTGTGTGCTGCTGAGAAGAATGTGTACTCTTCTGGTGCTGGGTGGAACACTAAGTATTTGTTAAGTCCCTTTGTTCAAAGGTTGGTTCAACTCTGATATTTCTTTGTTCACTTTTTTTTTTTTCCTACTTTATTTGCCTTGTTTGTGACATTGGAGTATTGAGATCCCTCTTTACAATTGTATTGTTGTTCATGTGATTGTGTGTGTGTGTGTGTGTGTGTGTATCTATTAGTGTTTGCTTTATGAAACTGAGTGTACTGGTATTTGGTGTGTGTATATTTATAATTCTTTAAAAATATTTTTATCTTTATTCATTTTATTTCTTTTTTAAACATTTTAAATTGACTTTATTTGATATATACATTATGATCACATTCAACATTGAGGGCCCATGTATTTTTTGAGGTGCTCCTTGAATTATCTCACTTGTTCACTAACTTTAAAGGAAATTTTGCTGGGTGCATATAAATCAGGGTTAGAAGATGTTATTTTTGGGAGACTTGAAATACTTTAAGCCCTCTTGACTTTTACAGTTTGTGTAGAGAAGTCTACCCTGTCATTCTTAGCAATTCAGTTTTCTATTGGAAGAGTAAGGCTTAAGTTTAATATATTAGACTAGGAGTTTCCAAGTGAGAACAGGCAAAATGTTCTATGTACTGGCAAGCTACACAAGTATTTTTAAGTACATTTTGATTACTCTAGAGATTTAAATGAATATTTGGAGCTTATTTAAGGTCCTGAGCTACAATTTAGGAAATAATCCCTAAGAATTCACTAAAAAAAAATTAATACAAGTTATGATTTACAGTCATACATTATTATAATGTAGGTGTTAAAAAATTATGCTTTCACATTGGCATGGTGATTGTACACCTGTAGTCCCACCACTGAGGTAGGCTAAGGTGGGAGAATGGTAAGTTCAAGTCCCACTTGGGTAATTCAGCAAGACCTTGTCTCGAAACTTAAAAAAAAAAAAAAGACAGGGATGTTTCATATATATTATTTGTTATTTGAAGTTTGTAGTATTTGAAGTTTTATAAGCTTGTTTATATTTCATGGACATAATAGTTTGTCTCTGTCATTTTATTGTGTTTTCATTGACAAATGAATCCTGAATATATATATACAGGTATATATTTATGGGGGATGACATGATATTCTGAAATAGGTGTACTTTATGAGTTAATGAACTCACATTTTTTTGTAGTAAGAACACTTGGAATCCACTCTATGTAATTTTCAAGTATACAATGCATCTTAATTAATTATAGTTATTTTGTTCTACAGTGGATCTGTTGAACTTAATAATTGAAATTTTGGGTCCTTTGACTAACATTGAACCCCACCCCGGCCACCTTCTGAACTCTACCTTTGTAAGTTTGACATTTTTAGATTCCTCATAGCAGTAAAATCAATTATGTAGTATTTGCACTTCATGCCTGGCTTATTTCACACAGTGCTTTTCACTCTTATCCTGTTGTTGCGAATGATAGGTTTTGTTTTTTTTTTAATGTAAGGCTGAATAATATTCAGAAGTAGTGATTTGTGTAAGCACATTGAAAACGTTTAACTCTACAAGATGTATTTAAAGCCCTTGCTGATTGTGATTTTTGCCATTTGTCAGGGTGTGTGTGTGTGTGTGTGTGTGTGTGTGTGTGTGTGTGTGTGTGTATGGGCACAATAATGTATCCATTTATCAGCTGATGAAAATTTAGGTTGATTCTGTATATTGGCTGTTATGAATAATGCTTCCCTGAAAATGTGAGCATATTTATCTCTCATATACTGATTTTATTCCCTTTGGATATATACCTAGTATATAGGAATACTCTATACTATAGTATCATGTAGTACTTCTATTTCTAGCTTTTTGAGGAATTCGTGTACTGTTTTCTGTGATCATTGTACTACTAGATTCCCACCAACAATGTATAAGAGTTTCCTTTTCTACATTCTTACTAACATTTGTTATTTTGGCCTTTTTGATAAGAACCTGTCTAAATAGGATGAAAGGATGTCTCATTATTCTTTAATTTACATTTCTCTGATGCTTAGTGATACTGAATATTTTTCATATACATATTGGTCATTTTATGTCTTCTTTTGAGAAATGCCCTTTTAGGTCCTTTACCCATCATATAGTTGTTTTAAATACTCTCTTTGGAGCTTTAGCTCTGTTTCCTTTAAGCTGTTTTGATCTCTCCCTTAAATATGGTTCTTCTAAGCAGCTTATTAATATTAGTACATTGACTGATATGTTTCTACTCACTGATTCTTGTTTATACAGAGATCAGGTAGAGAACAGGCTCCTTTTGAGGGATTTCCTAAGTTTAAATATCTTTTGTCTTGGGCTTCCTAGTAAGATGACTAAACCAGCCTGGTGGTATATGTCTATAATCCTAGCACTTGAATCACCATGAGTTCAGTGCCCCCGAACTACGTAAACCTTGTTTCAAAACACCAAAACCAAAACAAACAAAAATGTGACCAAAATATTTTATTAATAAAACAAAGCCTAGTTTATTTCTGTAATAAGGGAGTGTTTTATAAAAATTGTGAAATAGGTACATTTTGTATACATACCATGATCACACTCAACATTGACAATTTGTACCAGTACAAGACATGAATCTCCATTTTTTCCCATTCCCTTACCAACCCTACAATCCTCACCCCCTATATACATAAGCTTTGTTTCCTTTCTTTATTGCCATCACAATTTTTTTTTCCAGTCATTATTTACCCCTACCCTATTTGCCTTCGAATAGTTTCTATATGTATCTAACATACATTCTAAAACTCATTTACATTTATAGTTTCTCATAACAGAGAAAGATACGGTATTTACACATGTGACCTATTTATTTTGCTTATGAGTACATTCTGCAAGTACATCCATTTGAGTATAAATGACTCAAATTTGTCATTCTTTATGGCAGAGTAATACTCCATTTTATAGAAAAACCACATCTTTGTCCATTTTCCAGTTGATGGACATTTGAGTTGTTTCCAAGATTTAGCTATCACAAACTGAGTGGTTATAAACATAGATGCACATATATCTCTGTGGTATGAATCTTTGAATTCTTTCAAATATATTTCTAACTGGGGAATACCAGGGTCAAATGGGATCTCTAATCCTAGTTTTTTGAGGAATCTCCACACTGATCTTCATAGTGGTTGTACTAGTCTATAATCCCACCAACAGTGGAGAAAGGTTCCTGTCTCTCCGCAGTCTCACCAGCATTTTTTGCTGGCTAATTCTGAGATAGCTGCCATTATTCGTGGAGTGAGATAGAATTTACATCTTTTGAATGACTAGTGATATAGAGCATTTCTTCATGTACTTCTTAGCTGCTTTTACTTCTTCCTCTGAAAATTGTCTGTTTATTTCGAATGCCGATTTTTTAATTGAGTCTTTAAATTTGAGGGGTTGATTTTTTAAGTTCTTTATATATTCTAGATAGTAGCCCCTTTATCTGTGGAACAGCTGGTAAAATCTTTTTCCCATATTATTGGATGTTCTTTTGCTCTGTTGATGGTTTCTGCTGTGCAGAAACTTTTCGGTAGGATGAGATCCCATTTTTTTTTTGTTGTTGTTTTTTCTGTTATTTCTTGTGCTATAGAAGTTTTTGTTCATAAAGTCTTTTCCTAAGCCAGTGTCTCTGAATTCTACCTAACTGTTTTCCAGTAGGTTTAGTGTTGCTTTTTTAATGTTTAGGTCTCTAATCCATTTTGATTTTAGTTTAGTACACAGTGAAAGAGCTAAAGCTCTTTCTAGCTAAGTCTAGCTTTAGCCCTTGGCAGATGAAAGCCCAGTTTATCCAGCACCTTTTGTTAAAGAGGCTATCTTTCCTCCAGTGAGCATGTTTGGCTCCTTTGTTAAAGATGAGGTGACTTAATGTATCTAAAATTGTTTCTGGGTCTTCTAATCTACTGCACTGGTCCTTTGGTCTGTTACTTTGCCAGTACCATGCAGTTTTTATCACAGTGGCTTTGTAGTATAGTTTCATATTGGGGATCATAATACCCCCATACCATCTCGTTGTAATATGGGAGTCTTATCTTTTTAGAATCTCAGTAGTATCTAGATAATGGAAAACAAGGGGAGAAGATTTATGAGGTTTTAATATTTGGTTTCATGGACATCTTTTCACTGTAGAGATTTAAGTTTTAATATGGCAGAATCATGACAGTAGGCAAAAGCTTTTTTAAATGTGTCTTAGAGAGTAGTGTCTCCTAAGACTTTAAGTGGATAACTTGCTGTCTTGGACATGGGCTGATGAGTGATGTGTTTTTCAGATGGATGTATTTTGATCATGTTTCTGAATCATACAAAAGAATTTGCAACTTCCTCTTCCTTTTAAAAAATTCCTGGGAAAGTATTCAGTATTAAGTTAAATATTAAAGCCATGTTAATATTGATAATACTTGGTTGTAGAAGATATTGATTCTCTCCCTCCACCTACCCCCACTGTAAATATCAACATCTGGGAATATGGTCAGTCTGTTTATTTATCATTATGTGAAGCTTTTTGGTTAGATAACAGGCTGTGAAAAGGAAAGGAAGGAGAGGGTGATCATTCCAAACTTTTTTTTTTTTTTGAGACAGGGTCTCGCTTTGTGGTTCTGGCTGGCCCTGAGCTCAGCCTCAAACTCACATCACAATCCTCCTACTTCTGCCTCCTGAGTGCTGGGATTACAGGCGTGAGCCACCACCCCCGGCACTGTGGTATGTGGTACTGGTTGCTGCTGGGTGTGAGTCTCCACACCTAGTATTGTATGTGGTTAACCGGGGAATCAAACCTGGGTCCTTATGCTTTGAAGACAGGCACCAGAACCACTGAGCTAAATCCCCGGCCCATTCCAGACTTTTTAAGCACCAGTTTTCTTTTACTACATGGTTGTGAGACTACCATCTACATAGCAACATTCTGTAGTCTGAATACACATAGTAGCTGAGTACTGTCTCATAGACAGATGAAAGGATTATGATTAAGGTCTGTACCTCATTTCAACACCAAAATTAAGCCAGGTCTTCATCATTTTCTTGTTTTGGGGACAAAATATCCAACACCCACTAATTGAAGAATTAGATGTTTATTTTGACTCATGATTTCAGTCTGTGATCTCCCACAGCATGGCAGAGGAAAAGATGCTTGCCGCATCAGCAGAGAGAGAAAGGTACAGTAGCCAGGAACAAGAGTATACTTTTCAAGGTCATGCCTCCAGCAACCCAGTAACCTGGCACCACATTTAGCCTTTTTAACTCATCAGTGGATAAAACCACTGATGAGTATAATACCTCCATAATACAGTCACCTTCCAAGTACATAAGATTCAGGGGGATATTTCTGATCTAAATATAACACCACAAGAATAGATTACACCCTATCCAAAGACCTTACAAAATCAGATGTGGTATTATTAGAAAATTGCCTGATTCTGTATTTTGATGTACCTGCATTTTTTTCTTTAGTAATAGTAGAAGCATAGAAGATTGGATGGTTGTAAGTACATTTCACCTCTAGTACCTAGAGTAGCTTTTGTCTGAACTACAGCCTTATCTATCTGGTTTTGTAAGTCTCTTGGACAAAGAATTCTTTGGTCTTATTTGCATTGTTTAGTTTCCATACTGTTCACTAACCCTTCGTATGTAAATTTCTCCCTGCTCTTAGGCCTGGTGTAGAGCTGGAATTGAGGAAACTTGATATGAGAAGAAAGCAGCTCAGAATCCCCCTAAATGGGTTAGATTTTCACGTTGTTTCCAAGAATTAAAACTGATGAGTCAGAATGGGTTCTAATATTCAGAACTATCCTGAAGGGTTTTGTTGTTGTAGACCATGTTGTAATGGACATTTGTTGTAATGTAGAACATGTGTCTACATTTTGTAAGTCAGAACCTTGAGCTCCAAAAGGGTTTTAAGTTTACCAAGATTTAAAAAAAAAATCACCAATATATTTGTAAATAGTATCAATAGACTTCTATGTACAGATTTATCATTAGTCTTTAGGAACTACCTGATAATGTATTGGAGTAAAACACCTATAATTGAGGTTGTTAAAGAGCAGATGATGAAATTTGTAATGGCATTATCATTGAGTAGAAGAGCATAGGGTTGTATTTATGTAGTCTGTCTTTCTGTGACCCACTTTTTCCCCGCCACACTTTACCTTCCACCATCACACCTAGTTATAAACCTATCGGTAGACTGATTCACTGTCATATGCCCATGATCTAATCTCATACCCATGATCTAGCTCTGTGCAAGTGAGAGAAAGCCTCCAAATACAGTGTATACCCATTATTCTCTAGCCCTCTTAAAAGTTAGGTTACAAAATTTAGCTTCTATGAAAGATCTACAAATATTATTTAGGAGCTAGGAACATCTTTGCTATGAATGACAGAGGATTTCCATTTAAAAGTCACTCAGTAGTTGAGTCCGATTACTCAAGAAAAAAACTGAGTCATTATGAGGAACTAGAACGAAGAGAAAGTGGGTAACTCCCAAAGGAAAATATGTATAGACCCAGTAGTCAGGTTGATTGTGGATATAGTCAAATCATAAGTAAATCTTAATCAGGTATTGAGCTCATACCAGGGAGTGACTTAACATTGAAAAAAATCAATGTTGAGAACATAGGCCATAGAGGTAACACAGCTGAAAAGGAATCCTTAACACTAGAAGAAGCTAGGAAAAGAACAGAATAATAGAGAATAATATGTGACAGTTACTAACCTTGGTTCTGTAGATCCTGGTCTGGAAGTCTCTGGTTGAAACTCTTTTTCTAAAGATGTTTTGCATCTTGAAGATTCCTCAGAATTCTCAGCTTCTGGTTGGGACCATCTTCGAGGATTCAAAGGTGACTTAGGCTCTTTGAATTGAGAAATATGAATCTACGGAGTTTTACTGTCATGATAGTTGTTTATACTGGTCATATTTGGTATGTTCTTTTTCTTGGGTTCAGGGAATTTTTTCCTTTTTTTTAAATTAGTGAATCTGTAATACACAATAGTGATGTTTGTTTTGGTGAACTGACACATGCAAGTTACATATAAGACTCATTTTCCATCCCTTTACCATTCTGTAAAGATTCTCTTTCTATGTGTTTTTCAGAAGACCATGTGTCTACATTTTGTAAGACAAAGGGATTGTTTAGAAGGATCCTTTATTTTTTTTCTTTTAGTAGTGGAGACTGAACTTGGAGCATTGCGCTTGGCACTGGAACCACTAAGTGAAATTCCTGGTATTTAGAAAGATCTTGAAGAAAAGTTGCTTATACCTGTTTGAGCTGCTATAACAAAATATCATAGGCCAAATAGTTTATAAATAATCCTTGACCTTTAAAGGATCAGATAGTAAATGTTTTAGGGTTGATGGCCCTATGTTGCATACTTTTTTTTTTTTTTTAAATGCAATCCTTTAAAAATATGAAGACCTTTCTTATCTTTGGAGCAGCACAAAAATGGTCCTCATCCTGAGTTTATTAATTCATGAAATACTACGGCAATGAACTGATGTGAGGATAAAGAAATAGGATTTTATAGGAGGTAAGCCTCCTTGGTAAACATATTCTGTTTTTCAGTGAGCAATAAAGATTATACAGTATGAATGACGCTGAAGTTTAAAATCTTTAAGTCAACAGAAGCCTTTGTTTGTTTGGCTACTGTGGCTCTCTTAAAAAAGATGAATAATCTGGTTGGCACTGCATCAAGAGAAACTATTAAGTTTTGATCTCTGATTCCCATAGAGTTACATCAGAACATGGAGGGCTTGTTCAAATCTCTTTGGTATGAATAGGTAGAAAAATTTATGATAATTGGGTAGACTTAGAGGAGGACATTACTGGAATGCTTATTTTAAGTTACCAAAGTTTAGGTTTCCAGACAAGAGATTTGGTTAGTGAGAACTTGGTTAATCTTTTAGTAATCATCAGTTATAAAAAGGCAGACACTCGGGCCGGGGAGTTAGCTCAGTGGTTCCGGTGCCTGTCTTGCAAGCGCAAGGGCCCGGGTTC